>JAAMPD010001762.1:0-20630 GCA_025266255.1 Trissolcus basalis | reverse complement strand
TGTACCATTTTCATTATTTTTCAATGTTTCATTTTGTTATTGTTTATTTGAATTGCTTGGATTTGTATTTTTACGATTTTTTTCAATATTATTTTTTTTTATTTGTGTTTTGTTTTACTATTTCGTTATTTACTTGTTTTATTTCTTTTTCTTAATAGTTTTGTTTTTTTTTGAAAATGATTTTCACTTCTGATTAGTGGCGCCAGTTATAAGTTGAAATTATCCGAACTAAACAAGTGAGACCTCTACAGTATTTCTCGTGAAGTCTCACCTCACAGTTTGTTGTGTTACAGAAAAGGCGGGCGAACGTCTGTTTACATGTTGAGATAATTAAACTTGCTTACATCATTTTTTTCGTTCTTAACTTGTTTTCATTTTTCTTTTTTATCTGCATGTCATGTATGCACAAATTACAATGTGAAGCTGCAAACAGCAGCATGCTCAGCATAAATTGTGTTTCTTAACCTCTTCCATTTTTATCTTAAGTCTAATTTTATATTAATTGAGTTCATTATTTCTAAAAAAAAAAACGTTAATTATGCGACCGATATCAGATATCACATGGCCTCAAGAATTTTTCGATCTCAAAGTAAGTTTTAATTGTCTTGTTTTTCAATAATCTTGAACGAAAGATTTTCATTTCGTATTTCATTCTTTTGTTTTATTTTTTTCGCAGAGAATTGAAGATCTGATGCAATGTGGAATTTGTTACGAATTTTTAGACGTAACACTCATGACACCTTGTTCGCACAACTGTAAGTTCAATTGAATACATTTCAATTTCAAATATTATTTAACTCATTCAATATTCAATCTTATTCAAATAATTAAATATCGTTCCGCTGGGAATTGTTAAATTACTCACTGGACATCTGTTTATACTCACAGACTGTTCGAGGTGCATAAGAAAATATTTGCATTTTAAAACGGAGTGTCCCGCTTGTTTTAAGCAAACATTTGAAAAAGATTTGAGGACAAACAGAAGCCTGGACGAGTTGGTTTCGAGTTATCTATCTGTCAGAGACAAAATAGGCCAATGCGTGACAGGAGCAAAAATCAACAATGCGTCTGGAAATGTTGCACATGTTGAAAGTCCACCCGTACGTCCGGCACGTAACAATCAGCTATTAAAAACACCAAAAAGAGAGGCCGAACTAGCGCCATCAAAATGTACCAATTTAAAAAGCCCAGAGCCTGTTCCAGTTACCAAAATTGTGCTTGAAAAAAGCCTCCCAACAAATACTAAACCGGAACCAACGGTACCAAAAATGTTTTCCAGTCCCAGCACAAGCAATCAAAGGAACCAAAAAATTTCAGCATTCTTTACGTCGCCGAAAAATTTGGTACCTCAAAAAACCGTAAAAACCGTGCCTTGTCCAGTGTGCGCTGTCGACGTGTCAGAAACGTTTATAAATCGACATCTGGATGACTGTTTGAAAAGACAACAAGCTCCTAAAGAAGAAGTGAAAACGTAATTACGTTTGTTAAAGTTGTGTTATTTTGTATAATTAAAGAGGTTATTCTATTTTTGATGGTGGAATTTAATTTTCAGGGAAATCCAGAAACGTAAACCGTTACCGAAGTTGGTATTAAATGTTATGAAAGACGCAGAACTGAAGAGAAAATTGAAAGAAATTGGTCTGCCGGTTTCGGGCGACCGCAAAATGCTAGAGGCTAGGTATCACAGATACGTGACACTTTACAACTCGGAATGCGACAAGGCGAATCCGCGACCTGTTAACGACCTGATAAAACAGTGCGAGTACGAAGAGGCGCAGGAAGCAAAGTTCAAAAGTCTCAATGATATGGGAATAGTAAGTTTCAACATGCGATTTTAAAACAAAACGAATTATTTCCATTATCTCTC
The DNA here is from genome assembly GCA_025266255.1 of Trissolcus basalis. Classification (NCBI taxonomy): domain Eukaryota; kingdom Metazoa; phylum Arthropoda; class Insecta; order Hymenoptera; family Scelionidae; genus Trissolcus; species Trissolcus basalis. The sequence continues at coordinate 18,763 of JAAMPD010001762.1, read as the reverse complement.
AACATTCTTATCCACTTATCCGTTTCATTTGTTTCAGAAATTGCAAGTTAACAGGAATTCTAGTCAAAATTTAATCGAAGAAGAACAGAAGAAATATCGTGAGTTGAGATAAGATTTACTTTAAAATTGGTTGGAAGTAATGAAAAGACAAGATTGTGTTTTGAATTTGAATGGTTAATTGCAGGTGAAAGGAACAAAAGTTGTTTCAATAGTCTCATTGAGGACATTAAAAAACGTAATTGTGCAAACACGGAATCTTGTTCGTCAAACAGTTTAGTCAAAGAAGAAGTCTCTTCAAACGTGTCAATGACCAGCGACGATGGCGACGCGCCAAATGAATTTTTTGCCATGGACGATGTTTTTAACGACTCGGATTCTTCATCGTGTCCATTACAGAGATACGACAGCAGCGTTCCAGTTGGGCGCTTGAGCAGTTTGTCTATGAGTAATAACAGTTCTCCTTTAAGACCTACACCTGTAAAGCAGTCACCACCCAGCAGCACGAAAATAAAAAGTGTCTATGATCAAACAACTGATAGCGACTCTTCGGACTCGGAACAGGACATGTTTGAGTGTCTTTCTGAGCAGCAAAGACCAATCAAAAAGAAACAGAAGCTGTCGGAAGATAGTGTTCGGAGATCGTTAAATTTTCAAGAGCCAAAAAGTCCAGACCCGAAAAGTGAGTTTATCATTCATTTTTCTCTCTGAGTAAATGAATAGGTGAAAAAGGAATGATAAAAATATTATTACAGATAGCAGATGAAAATTTAAATTGTATTGTAAAGGGTAAAAACAAAACTAGACAAAAATAGTTAAAGGTTATTGAAATTGATTCATACGAATGTAGAAAGACTAAGGCAGTTTTTTCTTTGCAGTAATTGATCTCAAATCGACAATCGATTTGTCGGAGACGAATTCACTCCGTAAGCGAACTCGATTGCAAAACTCGACTGAACCTTCTTTGCCTGGTCTAGTGGACAACTCTAAGAAAGTACTGCACGAATCAAATGAGAATAACAAGGCATCTGATACTGGTACTATCAAACGTGGGAGAAGGCGGACGAAAAAAGAACCGGCGTCCAAGGAGAAGGAACCAGAAAATCTTCCGAAAAGACCTATCCGAAAAGTAAGGTACAACAATAAAAATGCTGAAACACCAAATCAGTGATATCAAAAATCAAGCTCGTCGCTCGACTATTTTTTTTTTTTTTTAATAAACGAGTATTATACAAATTTATTTATATAAAAAATATCTGCGATAAGATCATATTAATGAATTGAACTTGAGAAGATGCACTTTAATATAACAACTGAAATTGTAAATGATAATTGCTAGGCAATAAACAGAGTTTAATTTATTAAAAATGTTATTGAGGATTTTTTAATCAATGTTTTACAAAAGTTTTTTTTTTAGGTAAACGCATCATTTAATTATGCATAATTAACAATGTTTTAACAATAATTCATATATCTTATAGATGTAAACTTAAAATAAACATTTTCGATATTATTTACAAGTTATACTTTGGTTTTGCAATAGACATGTGCAACGCGATAATTTTGCACTGTTCAATAGTTACGGAAGGTCTAACGTTCTAACAGAACTATCTATCACATTCACGAAATACGATTTTTCATCTTGATGATACATTTCATCATTCTCGTCTCTATTTAAAATATAATTGCTATAGAACTTGTTCTCAAACTAATCTCTTCATAATAGTTAATCAGTCAACCTGAAGGAATTATTATATATACGACTAAATAAGTGGCAAGGTAGAATCGAATAAAAACGAGAATTCTAGTGTAAAAAGTCAAAGACGAAGCTCAAATTATAATTTATATATCATATATCTTTTGATTGACAATTTACACCAGAATCCTTTTGGAAAGCATTTCCTCGTCACGGAACGTGTTTTACAATTACTTCGAGTCGATATGTTCAATTTGAACGGCATCTTTTTTTTTAAATAGCACGGCATAATTTAAACAGGATTTAAGAAAATATTGAATTTTTCGTAAAACGATTATATACAATGCATAGAATTCTTTTCTAGTTTTCTTTTTTTCCTTCACAACGTCTTATTGTTCTTTATCGATTTGAATTTACATATCATATAATATATGTACTCGATCTCTTCGCTATCGGTATAATATCTAGCACTATTGCTTACACTACAATTGATTGACTAAATTTTTGATCATTCAGTTCTCAACATTTGTTTTGACTCGTCTATAAAATCATCAGTTTCAACTGGCATAGAAAAGAACATTAAAAACGACGAATTCATTACTACGAGCTTAGAAAAAAATAATAATTTCGAAAATTAAACTTATAAACTTTCTCTTCTATTCCGTTGAACTTAAATTGATTACACTGTTACTAGAATATCTTGTGTTGTCAGTTCTAGGCACTGTTTTCATTTTCAGTTCGCCTTTTCAAAATACCTTCTGTATATAAATAATTCTATTACCATATAATGTAAGTATCTTTGCACAAGGTAGGACGTATATTTTATTTTTCGAGTTGACTTTTTGCTTTTTTTTGTTTCCATTGTAACACCAGTTTCAAAGGTTCCATTTCAAATTTAATCAGCGCCGCCGCATCTGTGAATTATTGCACTTGTCTTCAGACGCTGATTTTAAAAATCAAATCACCCTCAAACTGCTGTATTCTTAGCTATCACACATGGTCGTCTTTTTTTCTCCTCAACACGGTAATACCTATCGATCCCCTTATTTTACGCAGAAGATCTATGATGTCGGCCGTTGACATTTTCTCCACACTTTCATCGTTGACCTAAAATTGAATAACACATTTTACAATGTTCATTTTGGTGCGAGAATGCCCATTATCACGTTTCCCACAATCAATATATCTATCAAACGGGGAACTTGTTTTTTAAAGAAGAACAGAAAAAAAGTGTCTCACCATTATTAAAACGTCGCCCTGCTTGAGTCTGCCATCTTTCGCTGCCACGCTGTCAGGGTGCACGACAGATATAACAGTTGCGTCGCCTTCTGACTGCAAGCTGAATCCAAGACGACTGTTCCATCCACGCGTTAATTCAACCATGAACACCTATCGATACAATGCACTTCGGATCAGAACTATTTTTATAATTTTCCAACCAGTTCTTTCGTAACGTCATGTAGGGTCAACCGGGGTAATTTGTGACACGCTAATTATTATTAACAAAATACTATGTCTTTGCACATAATACGGATAAAGTTTGAAGTGAAATTATAAATAAATTGTTATCATTTTTCTCATTTGTATCCGACATGACATAAATCTTTGGTTTTTAAAGTTTTCGAGCGTTCAATTTCAAGTTAGATTTTTATGACAAATTTATATATTTTTATAATTTTAATGACTCATTTCACTTAGTTATAATCCGTTAAACTTGATCCACCATTCTGCGAATATTTGCGAAGTGATATTTTATTTAAAAAATAAAATCATAATGACCTCATATCATTTGTAGAAAACGGGGTAATTGTGCCGCTATGGTATTTGTAATGGGCTATATTTATGAATATACCATACAGGTATAAGTTTATATGTAACAGAATTTGAGAGTTATGATAAATTTTTATACATAAATGAATACATTCAGCCTTGCATAGTTTTTGCGACTAATATTGTAAAATTTTTAATACATTATGATGTATTTTCCATAACTTTTTATTGAACAAACTTATATGCATGCATGTTTATGATATTATTTAGATAAAAGAATGTTGTATCTCCTAAAATAAACTAGAAAAAATATTGACAAAATCAATTATTTATTAAAAATCACAATTACCCCGACTGTGGGGTAATGTGTGACGGAAAAGAAGATATAAAAAGATGCACTTTAATCATCTTTTGTATATGTATTAATAAGATCTTGAACAATATAAATACGATGTTAAAACAATTGAATCATTATTATTCTTTGAATGAAATAACGTCCAAATTCAACTTTGTTTTTTTGTGTCACTCTTACCCCGGTTTGACCTTAATCTGAATGAAATTTTTATACTGTCACTATTTGTTCTCATTGATATTAGTTGAAAAATGAAATACCTCATGTCCCTGTTCACGCGCGTCGTTTATTGTGGATGATGTCACAGCACTTTCGTCATCCTCGTTTCTGTAAATTTCATTTTCGTCGATGCTCCTGTAAGTTTGTGGTGCAAACATAACACCTTTCCATTTCAGCAAACCCTGCGAACCACCGGGATCCTCCACGTCCAACGTCCCTGTATAATCACAATTGAAAAGAATTGAAATTAAAACGCAGTTTAAAAAACGAGAGTGAAATTTTCATTGCAAAATTGGCAATGAAAAACTTTTGGCTTCGAGTTGAACTCACAGTTTGACTTGGCATTAAATTTGTACTTTTTGAACATCGCACAGAACACTGTTGTTTTGTGGGATTGAAATGAAATTGGCTCAATGTAATGTGTGCAGGAAAGAAAGCGCAACGCGAGTAGCGCGATAGTGAAACTGTTCTTGTATGAGGCCTAGGTTAATCGCACCGAGTATTGTGTATGGTCATCGGAACATCACGGTATCCTTGAAACCGTGATAAATACCTCGACTTTCAAATTTCAAATTGCAGTTGTTCATTTCATAAAGCGCGATCTTATGCAAGCAAATGTAACTTTGATCAACTTTCAAATTCATCTTTTCAGCTATTAAGACTTTATCCAAAGAATATAAATTGCTTTTTTTTTCTTGTTGCTCACTAATTTTTTTGAACCAATTACACTTTAATTATTAAATTAAACTTCACAATCAAACATTTATACTGGAATGGTTTATCTATGAAATAATTTTATCTTGTCCAAATTGTTTGAAACATTTTATATATGAATTAAGGTAAACGTACCTAATACAGTTATAGTGTACCTATTTGTGTTAAGTTTGTTATAAAATTGATTCTCATTTTGGATAATTATTAAATCATTTGAAATGCACGAAGATAAAGTGTTAAATTATAAATGATTTATATATTTATTTAAATGTTTTATAAATTGTAAATAAAAACACGACCTACAAGTGTGCAAAATTTCAAGTCGATTCAACTCTCGGAACATTATCAAAAACTAAGTGCAAGCGTATCTCAGACGCAGTTCGCCCGGTGCGCATTGAAAATTCGTACACACAATTGAGTTCGATTTAGCGTACTATCAATTATTTTGCTCTTGTTACGGTTCAAACGAAACCGACAACGATTTGGCAATAATTTTATAGCCCCCCTCCCTTTTCGGTATCGCGCGATTCCACGCTGATTATCGGTGCAATGTACATTAATGAGGATTTATTGAGAAATTTCCGCGCGCGCGGAAGTGTTTGCAGTAAAGATCAATATGACATCAGCGTTGTTAAATAATTTATTAGCGGGTCATCGGTTGTGTACTGTGAGCTCACGTACATGTTAACACGTGTACTCCGAAATTGCCAAACCGACCAGTAAAAACCACCGCATGAACGATGGTCAAGTCGAATCGTAATGAGCCGCTGAAATCGCCTCGTCCAATTACTGCCGATGTTAAAGAAAATGATAAAAAAAATGTTGGAAAATTTTGTGAATGGAAATTTTCATCAATTGGTTTTGCAAATTTGAAAAAAATCAGACTATTTGGTGAAACGAATTAAAAAAAAAAAAGAAACGTGAGTTTATAATCATGCATCTGAAATGACCAACGAAACTGAATTTTTTTAAAGTTTATCGTATCAGTATAGAAAATTTTTGTTTCGCTCGTATGCATAAATCGTAAATAAATAAAGTCTCAATAGAGATCTAATTACATACATTGGTAAAATCTGCAACATTTCCATTCGAGGAACGTACGAGTGAATTTTTTGTATAACTTGAAATTGATATGCAATCGAATGTTTTATTTGTTTGTTTGTTTTTTCACTTAATGAAAATGCAATTAATAGCAAGTTGTTTTTGTAACATTGAACTGCAATTTCAAATTTAATTATAACATTTTCCTTGAAATTGAATAAATCATTGTGAATAAGCAATATACAAAATTACAAAATATAATAATCGTTGTATCTTTTGATGATAAGAAAGTTATAAAAACAACACTATCATACGAAATTACTCAAACGTTGAATTCCCGTTTGCGTTTAATTCGTCGATCGTTCGTCGTTTAGATGTTAATCCAGTTTAAATCGTGGAACGATATTGTTTACAAATTTGGCTGCGGTAATAACCGAAGTCGCAGAAAGTGGAAAGAGACAGAGACAGAGAAAGAGAGAGAGAGCGAGAACGAACAACGCGCGGACAATTATGAAATCCCGTTTAATGCATTGCTGTGGCGGCGTGCCATTATTCGAAAATCCTCATTCTTGGCGAGCATTATTGCGCCGTGTTGCAGTCGAAAAACGAGAACGACCGGGCCGAGAATGAAACATGTATTCGGGAATTTGCGCACACAGACGCAGCGCAAAGGTCATTTGTGAGATAAAACCCCTATTCTCTTGCGCGAAATTCACAAAAACGCAAAAAGAAGAGCGGGGCAAGGAACAAAAGTACGTCGGACCGACGCAAAAAGAGATGGAATATACAAACAAAAAGATGGAAGCAAGCAAAAGATGAGAAATGAAGTATTATATTTCCGGGCCTTTGCCACGAATTTCCATAAACTCGCGCGATTCCGAATTAGAATTTTGACTCAACGAGAGGAGCTACGAACTAATTGGATAAAAAATACACCTCACGAAGTCTCGCTTTTATTATCTAATTGTTGAGATGCACCTGCAGTAGCGAGGCCGAGTTCATGAGCGCTGCAAAAATTATACAATATGTTTGCACAGAATTGCATGCAATTTAATAAAAAAAACTTTCATTACAATTTTTTCGTTGTTGATTTTTCATTGACAAATGAACAATCGAGATTGTTTCCTATGATTGGGTATTTATACCGAACAAATAGTTCGTCAATTTAATTAATGAGCGTGTCACGTGTATCGCAATGGGTATTCTAAAAGCACTCTCATAATAAATGCATGCACAGCGTTGTGACTTACAGGCGTATAAATCAAAATGTGAATTGTAAAGTAGAAGTTAAATGAATAGTATATTTGATTTTTGAGTACATTTACATTCGAACGAACATTTGCAAACAAAAAGCACACAGACATTATTTTGATACTCAGTTGATTAACTTTTCATAATGCGAGTTTAATTAATTGCTCTCACGCCAGTATTCCAATAACTAATTTCACCTTTTGAGCGACTTACGAAATAAGCATAATGACCAACATCGTATTATCATCGTTATCAAACTGTTTATATTAACTTCCCATTTTATATAACAAAATATACCACAATGTCATTTGGTGAACCAAAATTGAAAATTTACTATGCAAAACGTACGTTTTGTCAGTTTAAAAATAGACATTGTTTAAAATTTGACTTTCCGGAAGCAGCTTGCATTTAAAACAGTGCGATTAATTTCTTAGCCTTTAGAGGACAATTTTTCGTTGAGCTGAATGTGTTAATAACAAAGTCAGACTGTATTCCGTGAAATAAAAGTGCTATTAAAATGTGACTGGAATGATTTTTCTTCCCTCGTCCACGTACAATGTTACCTTTGTCAGAAACATATAATCGCGATGATTTACTTAGGTCCGCACAGGAAAGCCAACGTTATACCGCGACTTCATCGCCGTAGTAATTTCCGTTTTTGAGACGTCTCTGCTTCCGCGAAGACTTAACAAAGGATTCGGAAATGGCGAAGTTGCGCTCCTTATACAACACTTTATCCAACTCTCTGTGTTGAATGAGAGTTAAATAAAATGCCAAAGTGTCGGTTACGAAAAAAATCAAGTTACACGAGTTTGCCCACTGTTTGATTACTTTTTTCTCCTCTTGCCTTTGAATCAAAACAAAACGGTCCTTGTTTTGATTCATTCAGTTCTTTTTAATCAAATCTGAATGCCCAATGTTGTATATTAAATTTCGTTCAAAGAAAAAAAATTTCATTCCTTTTTAATTAGATTTGTCATATATATTAGTCATATATATAATAATATAACTTTAATATCATAAATTTCTATTTTAATGAACAAATTCAAGTTAATGTAAATCGAAATAATAATTTCAAGACTGTGGTTTTATGATAATAATATCCTACACCATATACGAACGAAAATATCTGAAATAATTATTAATGCACAATCAAATTTAATTCCGTTTAATTCGATATAGCAGTCTATTTGATTTATCCAAATATTATATTTCATTTATGTTTCTCTGTTATTATTGTGCACAATAGCAGCAACCTCGTAATAATACAATCATTTTTTGGCATTTTTTCATTAACATTTAAAACAGTTAATGAAATATTTTGTGAATTACAAATTTCATCGAGCATTATTTTATTGATGACGTCAACTTATGTCATACATTTTAGTATATGTTATTTATATTTATTAACATCTTCATACATTTGAAATGCCGTAGTAATCAGTTGATTGGAGTTAAACCAAGAGAACTGAGCTAACATTTGAAAGCTTACTAATGCAAGGCTGATTTGAATATATTGAACCGAATATTAATTATTTTCTTTCAAACTCCTACACGATTACGATTGGTTACAAATCTCTACTGCAAAGTGAATATGACATTTATATAATCTAACCAAACTTTTTATTATACATAATTTAAAATTCAATTGGTTCGTTTACTCGCAAACAACGAATTAAATTATGAATGGAAATTTTATAATTACATGAAATGTTGATGAAAAATATGTCGTCTGAATGGTTGGGTCGAGGTATTTGAATTATTAAAAAAAGTTTGCGAGAGTTAAAAAGTAATAATAACGTTGTTTTTGTAAACACGGTGCAATAGTTTGCAATTATAATTGCGATGGCATCGTAATAAATATTTTGATATCATTTGAATTTTCGCGTGTCGTGTTACTAATATCACAAATGATGAATTAAATTTTCAATATCACGAAGTAAACGGAATAGCGCTCATTAACTTGCTCGAACAGAGTCCCTTGAATAATCTCGGTTATTATCGTGCATTTTTTTTTATCTACACAACTGGATCTTGGAAAATAATTTCCAACTTAACTTCCCTTCCAATCTTCTTTTCGCTACTGTTTGTCCATCTTTATATATCAATAGCAGAGGAAAACTTATCGGGGCTTAACAGAAAATGAATTTTAATTTCAGTCAGCGGAAAATTCTGTTTTCATCTCGAGTTTCATTTGAAAAGTCTGCTCAAGATGAGAAAAGTCAGCGGACAAAATTGTCGCTTTTGATTTTGTCATTGAGTTACGTCTTGCAATTAGACGTCATTTTTTTCTACCTCGAAAACAGCGATTGCAAAGAAACAAAATGAAAATCGGAACGGATTTAGCGAGCGGAAAAAAAACCAGGGCTGATTAATGCATTGTTTTCAGTTCGAGTGATTTGTCGGTTGCGGAGTTTTAAACTAAATCTACTAATTTATAATAGGTTCGATTCGGCGCGGCTACGGTGTGAATCCAACTCGCGGTCAATTATCGGTTTAAAAGTTAAACTCAGTTTAATCACAATATTGGTCCGGCGATTGCAAACTTCTAGTTTTGCCCGAACTTTTTACACAATTTCAACTTCAATATTTATTTTCCATTCGCGAGTTCATTCTGCTCGGTGAACAAAAAAATAGATATTCTATCTCTCCTTTTTTTTTTTGTTCAAAAATAATAATTGCAACTTTTATGACACTTTCTGATCGAGTCTTGTCAAGACCATCCAATCAAAAGAACTGCTGTAATATCAGAAGAAGATAACGACGTGAGAGGGAGCGAGTTTAAGGGCTCGATCGAAGAAGGTTGATGGTTGAAAACGAAATTGTCATTTCTCATCCGCAGCTCGTGTCGCGTTCCCAGTGGATGGAGCGCGGGCGTTATCCCGTTCGCCATTCCGCAATATTTAGAAACAAAAGCGCTTCAGCATCCCCCGAGAGAGAACCGAGCCAAAGCCGGCGTTTGTTAATATCGTAATACAAAAGAGTCCTCGTTGCCCGGAGAGAGCCAACATTACGAACGAATATATAGGATCAATTCTCCGCGGACTCGGATTAATTTCACGTAAATGGATCTAAAATGAAGCCGAATTACACTCTTCCCTTTGTTTTCCAAACTCGCTTTTTATATCGCGTATTTTTTCCGCTCATCTTGTACCAATTTTTTTTGCCTTGATTTTTTTTAAAACGGCGTTTCGTTTTTTCGGGGCAAATGTGAGAAAAGGGTGGATGGATGGACTGCCGTGCAATTTCACGCTCGACTTAAGCCGCGTTTATTGCATCGAATGCTTGGAATATATTATTCCTGGATAAGCTGGCTGCTCGAAAAAGAAAGCTCGTTGTCTGACGATAAAGAATTGTTTTGAATTGCGTTTTGTCGGCCACTTTTCGCCTTTGGGTGTGGGTACGGAAAGGGGAGTTATTAAGCCTCCCCCATACCCGACTTGATTTGCGTGTTTATGATACGAGAATATTAACAAACAGAAATACATTTTCGGTGGTTTCCGCCGGCTGATACGAGTGCAAGATATTCACCTAGTTCCCTCGACCGACGCAAAGTGGATTTTATGGTACGGCAAAGAACGATTGTTGTCGCGTTTGAATCCCGTCGGTTTGATTTTTTCTGATTCCCCTTCTCTCCTTTATTCCATCGTTTTTTGTATTCCCATTTGCTTCAGAAATAGGTTCTGCCCGAAAACAAAATTTGCGTGAAATTATTTGCATGAGCTTTATTCTTATATAAAAGAAAAACTCGTACAGTAAATAAATGAATCGAGTTTTTACCCATGAAAAAATACGGAAACAAAAACAAACATTCGAACTCTGCATAATTTACTCGCGCTGTTCATCAGCAACTTATATTTCTCTGTTTTTATTAATCCTCCTACAATTTTGTTTCCTTTTTTTCATCAGAGAATAATATTTCCATTCAAACATATCCGTTAATCGAAACATCGGCAAATTATAATTATCCACGTGTTTCTTATAATTTGTCGTCTGTCATGAGTCGTCGCGATTATAATAATGTGTTGCCCAATAAAAACGTCGCAAATAACTCATCACCCTGTTCGGAATGTATGATAAATAAGCGCGAACCATCGATTCGTTCACGAGCAAAGGTATATATTTTATATAAAAAAAAATCCATCCCCATATCTTGAGCGAACTTCGATTGCATTGCGGCGGCACAAGTTTATTCGAAAACAAATAAATTTATCTTGAAACAACAGTGCGGCGGGTTAAAGCCGAACTGGCGAAATGTGTAAACACGACAGAGCGGCTGTGTGGGGAATACAAAAAAAGGGAAGTGTCTGTGTTACCGTCTGAAGTAAAAGGTGACCCTATTGATCAAACTGCAACGGCTCATTTGCTTGATTGTCAATTATTTTTTGATGCGAATCAAAAAAAAAAAAAAAAAAACTTCAAACGGAGTGAGCGAGAGGGGTTGAGGAAGGATCTCGGGCGAAGGATGATAACTGGCGTTTAAGCGTCGCGCGGAGCACAAGTGGAGTGTGATGAAAGGGCCGATTGTACGTGACTCCTCCTTGATCAATTGAATTCGGTGACTGCGCGCACAAAGCGTATTCCACGATTCTAATTAGAAGGCCACGGCACAATGCCGTCCATAATTATAATAGGGGACACTGACTAATTTACTTGCCGCGCTCACAATGCGCAATTATGTATTTGCATAAACATCCAAGTGCGTGGGCCAAAATTTCGTCGCCCGGCTTTTGACGTTCGCTCGATTTCCGTCCGGCGCGCGTTTTCCCTCCAAGACCGATGCTGGCGAGGTCAGGAAGCGACGGATTTGTACACTGAAAGGCCCGACATCGGAGACCTTTTTCTTCAATAATTCACGCGGCGGGACAGCGGACGGTAGAGCGGAAACTGTATTGTGGAGTCTCGACTGATGAGAATCTCTGTTGACCACTGGTAATTGTAGTGTCGAATTCGGAGAGAATCGAGCTAATGTGTGCAGATGGACGGCTAAGTGGAAGATAATTTTTTGATGGAAACCAATTTGCTCGCTAACTGCAATTGTGCGAGTTTCTTTTTTCATTATAAAAAAAAACGACCTCTGAATAACGCAAACAGTTGAATTTTATAGTAAATGGACTGTTATCGAACAGTTAAACAAGTTTCAGAAATAATTCAATGGAATTAAAAGAATAAGTAATTGTAAAAAATGTATAAATGCTTTACAAAATAAAATAAATGAGCAATCAAGAATAATCAGCTTTAACAAAAATAAAACTAATATATCAAAATAGTCTGATGGCAGATAAATCATCCTGGAAACTTACAAATTAATGAAATGAAAATGACGAAATAATTATATTTTGTTTCCGTCGCAAAATATGATCATTCAATTAATTATGTTTTTGTTATTCCAAAGTTGGCAATTTTTCATTCCATTTCTTTCAGCGGAGTTTTGGTTGCTAATTTGAATATATATTGTAGTTTTGTTTTTCGAGTTAATCACGTAATATATTATTGAAGTTTGTGCCCGAGCAACATCAACAAGTTTATAAACACGAGAGAGGAGCGGAATTGCTCATTTCAAAATGGCGTTAAATAAATGAATAAAAAAGAAACAATTAAACTGGATTAATGAAAGTGTTTCTCAGGCATGACGTCTGGAGAGTGCAAAGTGAATCCAGATTTCTGTGATTACACAAGATGATGTCGCCATTGAAATAAAGCACGGGTCATGATTTCTCTTGCCTCCTTTTGTTTCAACGTCGCTTCTCTCTTATTTTTTTGTCTAGCCCTTTTCCATGACACCCCGGTTTCTCCATTATTTAAATTACTTCCATCTGCGTAACTGCGCCGAACGGAGCTCGCGAAAACTCGCCGGGGAGACATAATTACACCAAAGGTGGCAGCGGCTTTCGCACTCCACGCGACCGGGCTTGGAAAAAAAACAAAAAAGAACCATAATTAGAATTGCGGCCATCGACGCTCATTTTCTTACGCGAATGAGATGACGACTCGCGCGTCTCAAACACTCCGGCAATCGCACCAGTCCGTCCTCGTGGGAAGTCCAAAAAAAGCCCATTTACGTCGCTGAAACTATTCATCACTCACGTTCATTGTTGTGACAGTGTTTTTCCCTTCCCCGGGCGTGTTTTATTTGAGATGGCTTTATAATGATATCGGCGATTAATTTGTGAATTCAAAGGATCCGATGGGCGATAAAAAATTGTACGAAAAAAAAAGAAGTTTCGTGGGAGGGGTGAAAAAAAAGTGTGAGATTGATTTGAATCTCGGAGAAAGTCAAGCTCAAATTATGATTCAAAGGGAACCGAGAGACTCTCTATCTTTACAGTGCGATCAAGTGCGGTCTAGATCAAGATTTAATCGAATAATTCAGTTAGAAACTAATGGTGTAGAATAATTTATTATCGAGTGAATGCACTGTGTTATACTGAGTCGAACTATCCACGACGTGGCCCGGCGGAACACACAGGGAACGCCACTGCCCTAATACATATCTATTACTCAATTCTGCGAAATCCTTGAGCTAGCCTAAGTCCTTATAGCAAGGTAACGTTGCTATCTAAGATGGCCGACACGTACTTCCAGAGAAATTGAGTTGGACTTGGCTATCAAAGGACTAAGGATATCAACGATCGAAGCTTTACAACTCGAGAGTAATCGCTTTTGCCATCGACAATCATACTTCTCTCAAATTATTTATCATTAAAAATAAACATGAGGGGAAAGACTTGATGTAACACGAACAAAATTGTAACAAATTGATCCTGTTAGTTCCACTTGTTCAGTTTGATCAATCATGGTAGAAAATTTGTTGTGGATGTCCATGCTATAACATTGGCACCAATCAGGATTTTTCATGGAAAACTGAATTTGATTCTCAAGGCTTAGAATCAGTTTCCTTATTCAGTCAAAGCCTAATAAGGTCCCAGTCAGGTCCCTGACTGAGGGCTTACATTTGGATTTGATATGTGGCCCTGATAAGGAAACCAAATACACGCCAAATCATTTACATGAATAAGATTATATTAAGTATTTTATAAATTTATATGATTTCCTTTATTTTTTTTGTGATGAAATTGTTTCTTTATATTTGAGATACAAATGGCGTATACGTGAGATAAATAATTTTATTAAGTTTCCATACGAAATATATTTAACAGTATAATTTTGTCTGAGCTGATTTTTGTTATAAAGATCGGTATTCTTGTCATGGCTTGATGTAGTTTCCCAGAAATATTATTTTCTCGATCGGGTCGTCATCAACTTTCTGATCATGGCCTTATTGAATCCAAGCGTTACATGTTGCAACTGTCCCTGATTGAACAACTGGTACTTATAAGAATTTCGCCTTATACCAATGAAATCCTGATCGTGTCCACAATTCAATCAGGTAGAAATTTTTACTAGGACGATTGGAGACACTTTTCCATTCGTTACTCCAAGTGAAACAAAATTTTGCTGTTAATGAGTTTGAAGTTTCGGACAATTTTTTAATTAAAATTCTTCGAGCCGCAAAAGATTCAAACTGTCGTGAAAAAGCGACGTTCGTCCGTGCACCCATTAGACGATCGGACATTGGAAACGCGAGGGCCGTTGTATTGATTGATCGGGGAACGGCGTGTTTTGAAACGTTTTATCAGAGCGCGAATCTCGAATGAAAAAAATGAAATACATTTTCCAATAATCTACTTCTTCATCCTTGAGTACTGTATCTACTCATGAAAAATACGGAGTAAATAAAAATGAAACACTTGGATGTGTATAAAACGCAAAGTGCATCGAAGTTGGAGAAACTTTTTCGATGAGAATAAAAATATAGATTTTACGACACGAAAAACGCGATGCAAACTTTGCCGAGGTGAATTTGAATATATACGTCGGAAAATGGCAAATCTACAGTAAAATTGGGTTTCGTTGTTTAAAAATACACGGATTATGATAATAGGGTAAAAATGTCTGAACATTTCGTTTTGACTACTTTTTTTTGTCAACTAATGTAGTCGCAAGTTTTCTATATAGGTGAGACCCGTAAAGCTCTCCGGCCAAAAGTTTAAATTGATTGTGATAAACTTTCGCGCGAAAATGTATTTTCCTCTTTGCTACAATACAATTTTATTCTCAAAAAGAATCGACGTGTCCATATAAATTATTTCAACTGACTGTATATATTTATGCATTTCAACCAAAAATTAACACTTCAGATAACACATATCAAATGTCTCTCTTCGATGAATGGGTTTTATCTGCCCAACAAATTAAGTTGCTTAGTACGACGCTATTTGAAAGGCGCACACTTCATTTCCCACATGCTCATTGACAAGCATATCACTCAGAAATTGTGTTACGTCTCGCAACAATATAAACTTTTGTTCGCAACGTTCTAGTGATGAAGTTACTTGCGATAAAATCATTAAAATGTATCACTTTGCATATTATTCTTTTAAACATTTTTGTGTGAAATCGGTTTTTTTTTCATCTCTCTGTTTTTTACATTTCATTCTATTTTTCAATATATACTGAAATTATATTTTCGGTGGTGATAATCGAAATCGATCGGCGAGAATGCAACGAAGTTATCAGTGTTTGTTAATGAAGAACTAACAAAGCCGCGCGACAAAAAGCTGCCGAGCGAAGGAACGAGAAAATCGCATTAACTCTCTCCTATCCGGGATTCGAAAAACCTCAAACGTTATGATGCGAATCGCGATTCCAACGCTCTTTTGAAATCGATTCTTTTTATATATACAATAAACATCGTTGGCCATATTTTATGATTTGAACCTTGCTGTCGTGTACTGTAAAAACAATTTTTATTGCACGCAAAGTTACGGCGTTATATCGCAAGCCGATATTTATGCGTTTTTTGTATTTACGACTAACCAATGCGATTGTATAAATTTTAAATTAATCTGGCTCCCCCTTTTTTTTAATGCGGCACAAGTATAGAAAATCAATGGATGAAATTTGAAAAGTTGTTATTTCATTTGGATAGTTAATTTTGAAATTATACAATAACGTACGTGGAAGTAAAATTGGTAATATGACACAAGACAAAAAATTAACCTAAACGTACACAGCCTGCGAAAGCATTTTAAAGTTATATTGCACAACGTTTGAATCAGTCACGCGCTAACCAAACCGCAAACCGCGGATTTGCATGTAGAAACTCGAAAGACGCGGCATTTTCACAACGTTATTTTTACCTTTTCAGCAATCGTATTTCACGGTAATAATTGTAACGATAATTGGCATTTACACGTTTTTTTTAATTTGTAGTAATAAATTTCAATTATGGAAACTCACATTTTATATCAGATTATCAATTAATTTAAAAACTTCATCGTAAATTCAAACGACTAATTAACACAAGATTTACGTGTTAATTATTGAATCTGTTCTAGTCGAAAGGAAACTAATTAAAGTTTACTTCACGATTATTAAACAGATTTTAATTTTTTTTTTGCACAATAGTTACTTGAAAATTTAACGTCCACTTGCACACAAAAGTCTGCAGTTAATTGTATTAAAAAAATTAATATGGAATAAAAAAATTTTTTTTCAGTGCCAAAAATTACACGGAGAAAAAAGTTGAAATAATGTTTTTCATAATTTGTATAAATTTTACCAACCAGTTTCATAATTGGAGGCAAAAATATATCTTTGATAAAAATGATTGAAATGTTCATTTAAAAATACCATAAAATCGAATACTTTATATTAAATGTTTGGTCATTATCATAATTTTTTTTTAATTTTTTATCAAAAAAGCTTGATAATTTCTTTTCAAAATGATTTCTGTTCCGCACGTATAAAACAGTTTGGTAAAAATGATTACAACTTTTTTTTCTGTGTATACATGTCACAATTGAACGACAAACATAAGGATAAAATAACAGTTATTATTAAACGATTGAACGAGGTCTATCTATAAGTTATGAAATTCTTATCAAGCGTGTAATCAATAAATCAGTATTACAGTTGTTCATCAGGTTACTGAACATCGAGTAAAAATGTTATAAATTTGTTTTAACGAGCCCATAACAACCTCGAGGTTCAGTCATTTATTTTCGAATACACTGGCAGACTGAACACTTTTCGTGTTGTTGAATTTACGAAGGCAAACACGGAAGTAATACGAAAGCGTTTACTCCGGCCGTGGCAGAGAGTTGAGTTGTGCGAGGAGATATTTTTCACGATTTATTCCGGCGCTGGATTTTCGGACACCGTAAAGAAGAGATCATTTAGAATTGCGCGCAAATCTTCGTGAATAGACTTCTTGAATTAATAAAGACAAGTAATAAAAATCATTCATGTTTCTTTCAAATATATGACGTAGGAAGTAATTTGTCACAAAACAAATATCAAAGACATGCATACATTAAAGATGTATGATTTTCAAAATATTTTTTAATCCTAACAAAATGACGAACTGAAAATAAATTGATTAAACTGATTTAAACTTTTTAAAAAAATATTTTATTGAAATATTGAATAAATTGTCATCCAAAGCCAATAATATTTTTTTCAACGCGAAATTGAAAAATACTTCAACTATAGACGAATCGTTGAAATTTTCCTCTCTTAATTACAAGCACAGATGCGAGTGTTGCCCGTTCTTCGGGCAATTCAACTTTTTCTCTTGCACTTTTGGCTGTGCTTGAACTCAATCGTGCCTCGTTTAAGCGCAAGTCTCATGCAAATTCGCCCGTAAAGTAATTTCATGGCTAATCGTCTGAATATTATCACTTCCAAAGGTAAAAATCACCAGAGGCAAAGTCATGTGGAGAAAACGGCAAGGCGAACCTAAAGGGTTGCTGTTTAAGAGTTCTGAAGGATCTACTGGTTCGTTTTCATTACAGAGCAAAAGTACTTTCATTCTTATAATTGCACATTGATGATGAATTCTTTTTACCGCTTGGACTTCATCAACTAGAAAACTTAAATTGTTTCTCTGAACAAAAATTACAAAACATTACGGTAGGCATAATGTTCGAACGGTACTCATTAAAAATTAAATTTCCAATCAACTTATATTACGATCATTAAGTGGTACCCATTAATTGATATCATTCGTGCCGGAATAATATCTGCACTGAAAAAAAAAAGCACTAATATCAAGTATATAATATACTCGAGATAATTTACTTGAATCAAGTATATTTTTAATTTTTTAAATTTATTTTGAATTGAATTAATTGAATTTAACTTCAATCGAGTATATATATTCTCACATATATGTGAAAATATTTTCTACTTTATACAAGTTAAATATACTTGATATACAAGGTAGCATCTTTTGATGTGTGATATTAATTTACATTCGTTGATCAGCTAATGGCCGATGACACGAGATGCTACAAATATTCAAAGTGATTTTTTCATATAAACGAAATGTTAACATCGCAAGGCAAATTATTAAAAACGAAACACAACAAAAAATTCGTTCTCTCTTTTTCATATTCTGGCTCTCGTTTTTTGAGTCGTCACTGGAGAGCTGCAATGAAAATTGACTCGTACGAAATATCTCCCAGTAGATTTAACGACAAAAAAGGAGCGCTTGTCAAAAAAAACTAGGGGGCTAGCAACCGGGTTGCGTAGAGAATTGAGCGTGACAACGTCGTTTATTACGATTATAAACAATACAGTAGTACATTTTAACATTGTATCAGTTATCATACAAAGAAATAAAAATTAATAGCAGTGATAGCTATAATTGTTGTTTG
>JAAMPD010001761.1:20644-37362 GCA_025266255.1 Trissolcus basalis | reverse complement strand
CAGCCTTGCCAATTTTTCTGCAAGCAGACCTGATCACGACCTACAAGTGTACAAAATTTCAAGTCGATTCAACTCTCGGAAAATTATCAAAAAAAAGTGCAGCCCACTTAGCGGGCGTAGCCCCCTAGTATTATATAAAAAATGTATATTTAATTAAAATAAGATCTTGTTGCTTTATATTCAAAATATACAAGTTTATATTTTATTTATATAATAATATATTTTTCATTATAATATATAAAGTTATATAAAAAAATTAATATTTTATTTATTTAATTTATATTTTTATGTTATATAACAGGTATTAATATTCGCTTGGAACAACATAATGGACATCCCAGCAGAGGTGTTTCGGCCCCTGAAAAAGCTCCGTATCGTTGATTTATCTCACAATAGACTTCGCACATTACCGGATAATTTATTCAATGATGCTCACATCGAGAGCCTGGACCTGTCTCATAATCAGTTCATGAGGATACCGATCAAATCAATGTCCATGTCGTCAGCTGCGAGTCTCGCCACCCTGGACATGTCTTGGAACTCTCTATCTGGAGTTCACAGTACTGATGCCATCTTTAGACTTAGGGTAAAAACACCCTACCACAATATATTTTTCCATCTCAGTCAAGTTATTAAATGATTTTCAATTTTAGGGTCTTACTTGGTTAGACTTTTCATACAACAGATTGGTCAGGTTGGACGACGGAGTGTTTTCCGATCTTCCCTATCTGACTTATTTGGATCTCAGTCACAACAAGCAACTCATCTTGGAATCACGAGGAAGAACATTCCGCGGATTGGAGGACGTTTTATTATACCTGGGAATGACCAACATTTCACTATTGAGTGTGAGTGAAAAAAATTAAAAATTATTTTTTTGTAGTTTAGAGTAGTTTTATTTATTTAGTTTAGTTTTTAGCTTAAAACATATTAAAGAATTATTTTTGTTAGTTTGGCTGAGTTCAATTTATGAATTTGTAACTGTTTGAACAAAATAGGTACCGGAGCTGCCTTTCCATCGGTTACAAACTTTGCACTTGGCACACAACGAGCTGGCGTCCATCCCTCCAGAGATGGCGTCAAATTTATCGTCTCTCCATCACTTGGACTTAAGTTACAACGACCTGACAGTCGTTCCTCTAATAACACACGCTCTTCCACAACTTAAAACCTTCAATGTTGCATTTAATCCCATTACTTCGATAACCAACACTAGCTTCCTAGGTCTGGCTGACAGTCTGGAAGAGCTCGATATCCGACATCTATCATTATCAACATTTGAGGTAAAATATTTATCAGTTTTCATTTGATTTTCATCAAAAGAAAAACATGTTTCAACATTTTTCAAACTTTATATTTTAGCCAGGAGCTCTTTGTAAAGCAACTAAATTGCGCAGTCTCAAAATCACAGCTCATACAGGAATCAAAAATTTTAACCTGCCAAACATCGTTGAATACAATCACGGTCTACGACATCTGATGATCGATGTAAGTTGAATCCAATTTGATCTTTTGTTGAAATGAAAATGTATTTTTATTTTTATAATATGTTTGGTTTTTTGAATAGGTTCAAAACGAGACGAATTTAGAACGAGAGATGAAAGGAAGGTTCCCAGTTAAATTGTTCAATTTCACGTTTACCGGACGAGCTTTGAAAACCTTGCATCCAGATATATTAAGGGTAAATATTTTGATACCAAATGATAAATGAGGATTATTGCGATGGAAGACTGAACGTTGTGCATGTTGTTTTAACAGGGGATGAGAAGTCCGCGTTTACATTTCGGCATGTATAATACGAGCGTGGACACAGTACCCAGAGAACTGTTTGCTAATGCAGAAAGCGTGAGAAACGTCACGGTTCAGATTCGCGACACTGATATGAGAACGTTAAATAATCCATCGTCGGGTTACAAACCTGGTGTACCAGGTAAACGATACCTCATGAGACTTAGAACTAAAGGAAACCATCTGAAATGTAATTGCGATATTGGGTAAGTAAATATTAACCATTTTCTTATTAACTCGTCTAAAATTAATTATAAATTGAAATGTTAAACTGAATTTAATTGGTTTTGAATGTTAAATTTAGTTGTTGGAAGTTTGCTAATTGGAATTGATCGATTTTGAGTGATGATGAAGGTGAAATATGTATTTTATGAGGTGATTGAGAAATGGCATGTGAATTGATTGATTTCAGATGGATGGAGATGTGGCAGAGAAAGCACAGGGAGTACGAAGAGGACCGGTGCAACTCGCATTATGAATTCAACAATTACGACCGGGAGGACGAGAATGACTTTGAGTGTTGGAATAATGGCTGGGATGATGATCTACGCGAAACGTTCTGCATTAACAAGAACAACATGACAGTGTCGGACGCCCTCAAAACGGACCTCGAGTGCGGCTGGGGAGCGGCCAGCTCGATTCAATTATCCAGTCTTATAACATTTCTATTCGGCATCGCTATATTTGTTTGCTCATAATGAATTAAATAACACCGTTCCCACAATTCGGAAACGAACATCATCACAAATGTCCAGTTCATTTCGTAGTTGACAATTCATGATAATTTACATCAGACAAAATCACCGAATTTAGTTGGCTGAGTAATTTTTATACAGATACAGATTTTTATTGTTTTTAATAAAAATGACAAAATGGAACATGCCCTTAAGAGTAACAAATCAAATTGCGAAAAGAAACATGGTAAACGCATTTTGCAAATATTTTCATAACAAACGTCAAGTTCAAGTTCAAAAAATTGCGTATCCGCGTTATTACGGCGCGTTTTATTTATAATGCTTAATTTTAATCAGTCGATTTGTGTGAAAGCAATGGGAAGATTCACAAGAAGGTTTCGTCGATTGTCAAGCGCCCACATTCAAGGCCGAAAAGATAGAGCAGAAATTGTACTCGCGACGATTAATGTTACGATGATGAGACGTTGAAAAAAATATGCTGTTACAACGGGACGAACAATTGTGCTAACTCGTTTCTCAATAAACTTATCTTTATTCATCTTGAATGATAACACAAAGCGTCGAATTGATTTGACAATGTTTCGTGGACGCAATCGACGAGATTTTTCGTTTGATTGTGCATGAATATACAATTTTATATATACAGTAATACGTGACAGTGCGGCAATCTCAGAACATGGATTTTCACTCGTAAAAATTAATTTTGGCAAATATAGTCGCTCCCATTTGCAAAATTGGTAACACGATGAAACCGAAGATGAATCCAATGCAAAAGAACACACTGAGCACCTGTACGCCGAGGATCAAGTATTTCACGGACATCTGATAATAATCGTTGGTTTCCTGAATGTTCATTATTCTGTCCAGTATGAATCGCAATATATATAAAAATATCTGTAATATAAATTCGTCAACGGTTAGCTATGTAATGCAATTATATTAAAATAAATTTTAATTAGTCTTACGATACATGATGTTTTGAAATTTTTTCATCATCTTTTAAATTTAATTTTTGGAATATCATTTTGTTACTTGTATGAGAGGATACAGGCTGATGACAACGTTTGCCAGGGCCAATATACAGCGACCGGTAATCTGGCCCATTTCTTGGATCAAAGCTGCGAACGGGTACTCAGTTCTTGGTATCCCACGAGCCTCCTGATACTCAACAAGATATTTGTGCATCTTACACAAAAAGTGTTGTTTCTCTTCTGCCTCAATTTCTTTCGACAAATGCAGATTCGCAGTCAGATCTAAAATAATCAAACAAATAATAGTAATAATAGTACTGAAAATAATAATACAAATTTTCTAACCCGCCATTAGGTACAGCTACAAACATTTTACATTTTTATGATTCATCCAAAAAAGGAATAATCTCATGTTGTCCATACCTTTCAGGGAAACATTTTTGAGCGAATAGAAATAAGTTTCAATAAATTGCAACCGAGCGTTGTAATTTATTAGAATTTTGATACATTTCACACGATACCATACTTGTAATGTTTCGAAGTAGTGCTAATGGAGGGTTAAATTAATTTAATGGCTGAAATAGTTATATTAATCGTCGGTTCATAATTCAACTAACGAAAATCAATGGCTGGTGTCTTTGGACTTGTTTTTAACTGATTGGAAATGCTATAAACATTTCGATACTTATGTTCGGTTTGACTTTTTTCGTCGGCGTCGGATAGTGTTTCTACATGCTCATGAGGAGCATATTTATCCAGCCAGTCCCCATGCTGCTCCGTGCCCAAATTAGGCACGTTGTCTGTCGTTACTTTCATCGTCGTGCAATTCTTCAACGAGTCTAGGAACTCGGTTTCTTTTTCTTCGTATGACTTTTCTTTTTCCTTGGGACTCTACAGTGCCGATAAATAATTGAACAAAAACTTGTTTAATAATCTATTTCCATTCGTTGCAATGATTAACCAATTTACATGCGAATGTTTTTACCACAAATCATAAATTTAAAAAAAAATTGAAAGCAACGAAAAAAAATTGTATTGATAAATGGTAATGTTTACTTTTGATTTAAATAATTTATTGAACTTGTGTATGCCTACCAACGTGTCACCCATATCCGCGTGATCCAACGACACACACCGTTTGGAATGTTTCCTTTTGCACCGGTGTTGAGGTTCAATTACCTCAGGTAAAACAAAATTATCGTCACTGAAATCGGATCCCGCATCGAAATTGTCCATTTCAATTTTTTTTCACCGCTGATTTTGTCTCAAGGTAAAAATGTATAACATATATAACCAACACGAAAAATATGTTAAATTTGTATAAATGTCAAAAAGGATAAAACAATTGATCAAACGACAGATTTCGAAATTTTCAATATTCGTATGCAGTTGAAAAAAAAAAGTTTCCAATGAATCACTCTTTTGGTGCTTATAAATTTTATTCGACCACTTGATTGAACATTGCTATTTTTATTTACACCTTGGATCAATTAATTAAACACTTCAAAAGTTATTAAAAAGTATCTGTCGTAAACACGCAATCATAAGGACGAGAATAAAAACGTTCGTATAAGTTAATTTATGGTGCGAAGACGAATTGCATGGAAATCTACCACTCGACGTGATACAAGCGCAAGCTTCTACTGTGTGGCCGTCAACCTGAAAAACGATCATAAAATGTAATTGTCAGTAATTTAAATAAATTTTATCCGAAAAAAAAAGAGATGCTCAGAAGCCCCCAGCAAATATCAAATAATTAAAATATCTTCGAGTGTAATCAAGTTTGTAAAAAAAAAAAGTTTGATAAAAATGTAATGTGAAAAATTTTGCGTTGTAACTTTTGATTTTTACACTTACCTGTTGCGAATAACAGCCGGAGGATATGGCGGTTTTAGTATTTTCAGTCATTTTCCCACAAAATCGTGTGATGTTGATAACTGCGATTGCAAAATAGGAAAATCGATTAATCTCGGTTTATTCAATGTTCTGTAGTTCAATCAAATTTATGACTACCTGCGTTATTGTACATATAGGTGTATTTAACGCAAATATATCCGGGTCGCAAATTGCAAATTACGTCTGACCTGTTTTCACCCCTCCATAATTCCGTCAAATTCGGAGGGGTTGCTGAAACTGTTTTTAAATTACAATTTTTTTTCAAATAATTATTTTCTTTTTTTTATAATTTTTCTTCAATTGATTTTGAAATTGTAAATTTGCATACAGTACAGAGGGTAGACGCAAGGAATGTCCTTGGAAGAAGAACAATTTTTCATCAAGGAACATTCTTCTTCAGACGTTGATCCGAGCCAGGTGAAGCGGAAACAGTATGGATTTGTGTCATATGCCATCAGCAAATCTTTGATAATCAATAATGTTAATCAAATAATAAAAAAATGACTTTCAAATACTCAAACTTGAAACTTACCCCAGGAAGAAAAGAAACACACAACAAATAATGATACAAAAGAAACTTTCATTTTGCAGTGACATCAAAGTGAATATGACAATCACATGTCCACTTGTTCAATGCTGCACATGGAACTGATTCTGATAAGGTTTATCTAATATCAGTAAGGATGACGTTCGTATCAACACGGCTAATAAAATCATTTTTTTGTGGACAATCAGAAAAAATCCATACATTTTTATCAGAAACAAAGGTTCGTATTTCAACTTCATGTTTTGATATGTGTTTCTAAGTAAAATGTTTGTAGTAAACATTTTTTTCATCGTAAGGATAGAATGATCGATTGTAAAGGAAAGATAAAACAGGATTTTATCGCAGTTCATCTTGATCCTTAAAGTCATGTTTTCAAGATAGCTAAATAAAATCGTCAAAATTGTCTGACGTGAATAGTTGACTGGTAGACAATAGCAACTAAATGAAGAAGGTCAGAAAAGAAAGAACCCCGTTCTTTTGCTCGTTTTCTTTTTACGACTCGGTTTGTGATTTTTGCAACCCAACAAATCTCACAGTACACAAACATTTTTTACCCAAAATTATACTTAAATATTCTCAATATTTTCAAAAAAATTTTTTTGCAAATTTCTACGTAACTAGAAAAACTTAACTTAATATTAATTAATATCATGTCAATATATTAAAATATTGAATGATATTTATCCATTATTACATTATTAATAAAAAAATATAATAGTATAATAATTGATATTGATATTAATATTAACTGTAATTAATAATAAAGCTAATAATTGTTGTTTGAAATTAAGATTGTGATCTCTAAATTGTGATCAATCAAATTTTACGTTTGTTGATTGACTTTAATTAAATAATTAATTTTTTATGGGTGATTCTAATTTTATTGTCTTAGAGAATGAATTCACTTCCCCTGACAAGTACAAGGCAAACAAAGAGAAATTTATTTTCATCAAAGTAAAACATGCAAAGGAAGATGCCCGAACAAACGCGTGTCTGTTCAAGCAACTTTCTTTTAAAATGCACAATTTTTACCACGCTGTCAGTAATTTACAGTTAGGTATGTTCAAAGTATATTATTTATCATACATCAAATTCAAACATCCTTGCTCATAACACGGTAAAAGTGCATTCAACGATTGTTATGATATGAACATAATGTTTGCGCAATAATTGAAGTGTTATTGCAACACGCTAAACCAACGTGTAAAACTTGTACTTGCAATGGTCAGAAACAAAAAAATCCATAAAACATTTGATTCTCACAATTTAATCAATTTTTCACCCTTGAATTATCCAATTGAACAATTGTACTGTCAACTAATAAACAATCCGGGCTTTTTATTTTTGATTATCAGAAATAAAAGATGATTCAGAATGTGAAATTGTGGGAATACAATTCATCAGGTGTGGCAGGTTAAAGTGAATCATTTGACGCCATTGAGATAAACAGAGTTACGTGCCATAGACTGGGACAATCGCGTTTTATCTCCTTATCGAATATTTGACATAGATAACGTTGCCGCGGTATCAGCGAAAAATTTACACCGATTTTAGTCGGTTTCCTTGGTGTCCACGAGTAACGCGTAAAGAGAACCTATTCAAGTCCACTGGTTTCAGTGTAAACAAACAAATTATTTTTGTTCACGTAATCGTAACCTTTCCGAAATGGCGGGCCAAAATGCAGCTTCGCTCAAATTGGAGAGGAATATTAGTGTCATCAAATACGTCATCTTTTCCTTCAACATTATTATTCTGGTATGAATCGTCTCCCACGAGTCTAAACTTTTTTTTTTATTTCAGTCACTTAAGATTTAAGCTTGGCAAAATCTATTGAATTTTAATTCAACAATAAACTACCTGACTCACTGTTTAAATTTTGTAATTACATTTTTTAATTTCAGTTTGTTCAATTTCTTATTGCTCAATTCAACCTTCGATTATTTTATCAATTTATTTGAATTAAATTGTCGTTGTTTATTTATTTTTACCTGAAATTTAACTCTAATAATTTGTCCAAATTGTATTTGAGTTAATTGTTTGCAGTTACTCGGATTAAGCGTGTTCAGTTTGTCAGTTTATATGCGAGCGGAGGAAGGATTCCAGGAATGGGTGGACTATTTGGAGATGCAGGAATACTATATTGGACTTTACATATTAATCATCATGTCAATTTTCGTGATAGGAGTTGCTGTCGTTAGCTGTGGCGCTACTCTGATTGAATTCAACCTGGGTCTATATGCGGTACGATCATAAGACTATTATTATTTTCTCTTCCATTTTCAATTTACAACCTAACTTTTTCAGAACTACACTAAGACAAAAAATTATATCAAATATTATGATTCATTAGTGAAAATTTATTGAACTTTACATTATATGGAAAACAAATCTAAAATTTGAAAAAAATATTGAAATTTACACCAAATTTTGATGAATGAACATAAAAAATTACTAATATTATTAGTAATATTAATTATTAGGAATAATTTTTATTTTTTAAATTAATTATTATTAATTAGGTAATAATAATTTTCTTGCTCATTCATCAATGTTGAAATCAAAATTTTTTCGTGTTCTTTTCAGACTGCCGGATTGCACATGTTCTGTTTCCTCCTTGGCGTCTCAGGCACCTGTGTCCTGCTCGATTACTCGACTTATCAAAGCCAAATTCAGCCCATCATCAGGCGATCGATGCGAAACCTGATCGTCAACTCGCACGACGAAAAAGCCCTGACGACACTCAAGCTCATCCAAGAAAGCGTAAGTTGAACTACAATCTCGCGGGTCTACATCTCTAATTTAAACGAGGAGAAAGTATGCGAACACGATTATGACTCTTCTAATAAGACAATAAATTATCCCAGCCAACACTCGAAGATCGGAAATGGTTCGAGACTAATGGCTGTTATTCAACCAAATTATACAACCTGATTTATAATTTGGAATCTTCATGTCGTTTTTTATTCTTATTAAAAATTCTTTTCTTTTTTACCTACTTTTTTGTAACAATTTTCTAATAACTGATGATTTTGCGTTTCAATCGACATTGTTTCTCGCCGCAAATATTTCCTCTTAACTACTGAGAACTGATATTGGATAGAAAGGAAGCAAGGTTAGATTTGATGGGTGCAACGATTGGATCAAGTTTCATGAAAGGAAAATAGTTATCATATTTTGTTGTTTCATTTCTACATTATTTGCATACGATAATGACGACCAATCATGAAAAAAGTATGTCGTTCAAAATCACGACAATATCTAAGACTCTTCGGTCGACGTTTTTTTTAGAGTATAAACACGAATGTGTTATGGGGAAACGATTACAGTAATGATAACTTATCTGGGAGTCAAAAGCGAGACGACGAAATAATCGTCGTGGCCTAATTGGATGAGTAATGAAAAGCCGGGAAAATTTGAATCCAACCGCTGGATGTTCTCTGACATTTGAAGAAATGCAGCGGTAACGATTCGAATAATAAAATTACGTTTCGCAACCTTTCGAAATGTAGCATGTAGCTCTAATGAGATAGTAGATAATAATAGATGGATGACGAACAAGTGACGTCCAAAACACATATCCAGCCGAGTCGATTGAATAAGTATAGGGAACTTCATCAAACGTAAATACGGTCCGTCAAAAGCCGTAATTACACGACTTGCAAAAAAAAAAAAAAAAAGGTTACACCTCATTTAACGGAAGTTGAGATTCAAATGAATTCGTAAGTGTGAAAATGAGGTTGAAAGTCGGTCTATTACAAATAAGTCCGAACTGTATCATTAACTTGTGCGATATTTGATTACGCGCATAACTGACCCTGGCGCGCGCAAATAACACGTGTCACGCTCGAGAAAATTAATCTCTTATCCCGGCGCTACTGGTTCTTTAACATTTTTACATCCGACATACTTAAGCTTGAATTATATGACAGCTTAAAAGGGTAGTTTTGGTCATTAGGAATCGCCTTCATAAAAACAGATTTATAAATTATATTTAAAATGAACATAATTACGGTTTATCTTCCCATCAATAAGACGTCTTTTAAACATTTTATAAACATAGTAATAAGACTTCTTTTGAATTTTAAAAACTCGCCAATAAGACTTTTTCTGAACATTTCATAAATATAGAGATAAAATTATATATTTTTTAATTTGGAAACTCATCAATAGGATGTCTTTTGAACATTTCATAAACACTAGTTGATTAACGCGCTACGCGCGTCTGTTGGATTTTGAATTTTGAATATCTCAATTATTATGATTTGAAAATTGGTAAAATACAATACAATTTTTATTACAGAAAAAAAAGTTGTTTTTCTCAAAAAAATAGAATTAATAATTATTAGGAAATACTCGCATACTACTATCTTATGCGTATAATTTAATTCAAACATTATTTTATTATAACAAAAATGAAGCAAATTTTATAACAAAATAATAGAATAATATAAGTTTTGTTTTCAAAACTAAAAAGTTTCAAAAATCGAAGAAATAGAAAATTTACAATACAATTATATACAATTGCAAATTCAAACTTTGGCTCTCAAGAAATCAGCCAATAAGGAAAGAGGAACAAAAGTGAATTTAGCTGAAAGATGCGATCAATCGATTCAATCGATACAAAAGCCAATTCACACTTGTCATCTACTTTTTCTCTTTAGGATTAAAATGTACTACCAAACCCTAGTAAAAAAGATCATATATTGACCATATATTGACAATATATGGACAATATATTATCAATATATTGACAATATATTATTTTCAGCATATCATATATTGTTCATACATTGACAATAGATTGACAATATATTGATCATATAAGTTTAAATATGAACTATATATTTGCAATATATTGTCTATGTGTGGTCAATATGTTGTCAAAATATTGTCAATATATGATTTCGGAAATAATATATTGTCATTATACGTTTCATATATGGCCAATATATGATCCTTTTTACTATAGGGAAGTTTGCTCGAAATATAATATATTTTATTACAAATTGGTTACAAGGGTTGTGTTGTCACTGGAGGAAATGAAATTGTATACTCAACTGATGGTCGATCCATGTAAATAATCGGCAAGCCATTGAAGAGAAGATGAGAAGAGGGATGATAAATTGGTAGCAATGAGTTAGTCCTTTCTCGTCGAGGGATCAGTTCAAATGAACGGATCGAACGGCAGGGTGCACACAAAAAGTTGGCTCGGGTGCTCGGCGAACAGTGACGGAAGAGGCTGAGGTGACAACGGCTTTGCATGTGCGACACATCATGTAAGCGACTAAACACCACGCAAGGTGCTTTGATAAAGAGGGGATAAAGGAGAAGAGGTCAACTTTTCGCTCCAGTAATCGGCGATCGTTTGTCGGACAAGGTGCTGGCAACGTAATTCCGCCTTCGGATCATACACACAGTTTTCCGCGCTCGCCGCTCGCGTTCGCCGAGTTTTTCCTCCGAGCT
Organism: Trissolcus basalis; assembly: GCA_025266255.1. Lineage (NCBI taxonomy): Eukaryota > Metazoa > Arthropoda > Insecta > Hymenoptera > Scelionidae > Trissolcus > Trissolcus basalis. The sequence goes on along the minus strand of JAAMPD010001761.1, from coordinate 26,002 downwards.
ACTATACTTTTCGGAGTCAATCATCTTCTCATGAAAAACATGAAACAGTTCTCGTGTTTTTCTCCACAGTGCTATTCTTAATCGATCAAAAAGTTGAAACTTCAAAAGCCGACAAAAAAATTTGTGGTTCATTGAAAACAATCACAAATCGAAATGTGATTATAATTTTCTTAATTATTTATTTTTAAAAGTTTATTTCAAAATAGTTTTTGTGCATCGAAAAAAAAACGATGTAAAACAAAAAAAAACATTGTTGCCAAAAAAAAACAAAAAATGATCCATTTCAAAATCCCATCCTCCAAAACCAAAATTGTAAAGTAAATATTTGGAGCTCTGTAACAGATCATCAGAATGGAGGAAAAAAAATGTTTGCGCTCTTCAAAATAGAATTCATCAATTTTCATTCCGTAACAGTTTCAACTCGAAATCGCAGCGGAATGAAAATCAATGAAACCCCAAACAAATAAAAATGACGGGACAAACGGGAATTGACTCAATGAATTACGGGGATGGTTGTGTCAAATAAGTGAATTAATTTTTTTACGTCCTCGCCGCATACACAATTGGACGAAACAAAAATAAATCTTGATACCAAACGCGGTTTCGACAATACTAACAACTCTAATTTAAAGTACTTATTTAACGAATGATGTAATCCTGAAAATGGAGCACGGCTTTATCACAAGTCAAATAAACATATTTTCCTCGTTCATATAAAGTCGGTGAAAAATTGTACAATTAGTCCGACAGAAAATGGTACCCAAAAACAAGATAACTTTCACAATAAAATCAGGGATATAAAAATACAAAAAAATAATATATATATACAAAAAAAGAGAACAAATTTAAAAAAATAAGGTGCACTAAAAGTTGAAATTTTTTTGTAGATAAATTCTGCTCTGAGTTGTCAAGTCAATTGATAATCTTGGGTGGATTAATTAATTGCGGTTAATTGATCGGGAGATCAATTTCGTCGGTCTTAAAAAGGGATTGAAACATTTGGGATGTAAAGTGTGCGATGACTGATACGAAGCAGCGGCTGGAATTAGCGCGTCAAGTGACATAATTAATCGCGTGTGTAATTAGCGCGATGATCGGCGTGGAGGAGCGCGTACACGAGTAAGTGGATCGAGTAGTAAAGGATGTCGCAGTTCGACGACTCGTTTCTCGGCTCCCCCCTGTTCCGGCGTCGCGCACGGAGTTATTGCGTGCAAAAAGCGCCCGTCGCAAAATCAAAATCTCTCCAAATATCGACCACGCCCTTGTTGCTGGCCGTGGGCCATCGATCTAGGAGTCTCGCCCCGACTCCGTCCCAATGCAGCTTCAGAGGTACTAACTCTCATTGCTGCATATTTTACATTCCTTAACACCGTAGTGGAAGTATTAGTCCCTACCCTAGAACTGCCACAGAATAGATGAAATTGCAAAATGTTTATATCTTTCAAAATATTTGATTGGATTTAACCCCTTATAGGGCAAGGACTTTAAATGAGTTAAATTTTCTTCCAAATTCAGGATTATATTCTATACATTATTTGAAAAATATTAGCACCACTTTAATATTAGCACCATAGAAACTAAAACCAAGTCGTGTAAAAAGGATGATTTTTTTGATGACACAGCAATTTTGAATATGCGATAATTTTTTGAAAACTCAATTTTTTTGACTGAAAATTGATACACATAATATTTGTGCAATGCTCAATATAATTATTCCATAAAATATGCCGTAGGTGTCATTTCTTATTAAATTTAATAGATAGGATGACGTATATCCCAGAGAACTATGAAGGGTTAAAATATAATTCATAAATTGTTGATGATTTGGAGGAAAATGTGGAAATAATGAAATTCGTTTTTGTTTTCATTGAATTAATTTTTTGATTTGATTTTCAATTAAAGTCAAACAAAACTGTAATTTAATAAAAAAAAAACAAGCAAAAGAATCGATTTTTTAAGTCTTGATAAAAATTATCTTCGTTCAGGTAAAATTATTTAATTATTTTCTTGTAAATAATTTTTAATTATTTTCGTGTAAAATCTATGTAACTTTAATTAAAAATTAATTCGTAAATGTAATTTCAAAAGTTTATCACGTGAATCCCAATTGTAAATTTACTCTAATATAAATTATATATATTTGAATATATAATATCTTAATCAAAAATTAAAAATATGACTGACAAAGGTTTGCAGTGTGAAAGGGGGAAAAAATTGGAAAGAAAGTTCATATCAAAATTTCTTGGAAAATCTTTTACAAATTTGTCGTTCGTCATTTTCGTAGATTTAGTAAAACTAGTAAGCTGTTGAGTGTGTCGGGGAATGAAATTAAAACAAGTCGGTTTAATCTGAGTATCAGTTACCACATGCATCGTCGCACAGTGATCGGTTTCCGTTAACTATGCCTAATGCTTGAGGGGTAATCATACCACCCAATGTAAACAATCAGATTAATCGCTGCTTCAATTGGTTAGAACAATTTTTGACTCTTCTTATGTAGGATATTCTTCTTGTTCATTTTTTCTTCCGTTTAAAATTTCATTCAAATTCAATTTAAAAATTAAATCATATCAAAACTGAAACTATTAAACTTTATTCAATTATTTTTAACAAATAAAAAATTTTTTTTATTAACAATAATCAAAATAAAATTAAATAAGAAAAATAATTAAATTTCACAGATGAATTTTCAACATATATGTTTTGTACAATTTTTTAAAATTATTATTTAAAATTCACTCAATATACTGCGTTAAATGAAGGTGGATTTTCATAAAAAAAGGGAAACCAAAATAAAACAGGTTTTGCGTGAGAACGATAAATCATATTTGTTCAGCTTTATCTCCTTGATATTAAATTCTGTCAATCAACGTGTATCTCATATAACAGGACCTGCGATGTGAGCGTGGAGCAAATTTTTTTGATCGCGGGCACACGTTGTATGTCAAGAGGAATTTCACCCGTTTAAGAAAATGCGATTAAACTCTGCGTAACATGATAATCTGACGTTATGGATTATCGTTTAAACGGTTACGTGTCGCGTAATTCGACAAATTCTGAGCCGATCATGCGAGCCATTAAATAAAAATGACACATTTCAAAATGAACAATGTGTCCCAGACGGATAATTTTTCAAACAAACAAATTGCTTTTTTACGTTCAAATTCCAACTTGTTTAAATTTAAAAAATAAAAATGAAAAATGGAATGGAATGAATAAAGTAAATTTTTATTATATATATATATATAATTTTTTTTTGATTGAAAAAAAAAACAATTTTTTATTCAAATTTGTAAAAGTGAAAAATTGAAAAACAAATGTGAGATTAAAAGTAAATGTTGTGGATTTTGAATCAACAGTTTGGTAAGAGCAAAAATGCAAGCTAACCCCTTGATTTACGATAAGCCCAAATCGAAATTAAGTGCCACAGTACAGTTCGCGTCACGTTTTGCATTGTTGAATATTAATGCACCGTCGCCGGATGCATTTGCTTGTTAATACGCGGTATAAATCATCCGCAAACAATGTTCACCTTATTGAATCTAAATTTCTCTTTCTTGCGCATTTCTGTGTGCACTGTTATTTTTATATCCCGTCTTTTGTTATCTCAACTTCCATTTCATCTCAAATTCATTCATAAATCTGCTCTTGAACGTAATTCAGTTTGGATTTTTTTATCAAAAACTTTCTCATCATTTCTTTTCCAACTTTTTGAGATGAAACTTACATAACCGGTTAAATTTTAAACGAACAATTTAAGTCAAATTCAAAGTTAATGTATTTTTAAACTATGAAAAATGAAAAAAATATTTTCAAAACCAATTTTTTTGAGACATGCAACCATGTAAAATAATTTGATATTTTTAGATATTTTTATAATTTTCAATAAAATTAATGTTTGATAAAAAACAGTTTTTATTGTCCCAATTTGGATGATTAAAAAAGCATAAAAATATTGCCAAAACGATTTATTTTAGAAAAATTAGTACTTAAACTTGTGAAAATTGTACGAAAATGAAAATTAAAGTGAGAATCGGTGACAAAAGTGCGATCAATTTAATTATATAGAAAACATGGTTTTGATGATCAGTGAGCCGTGTAGCAAACACTCAAAGTGACCTTACTTTGAGCAACTTTTCAATCTTACCGAAAATAGACCGCTGGTCGTTCTAAAAACGCTCCTACGAATCGAACAATGACGACGATAATTTTTAATTAATGTCCCTCCGCCCGGCCTCTTATCTGCAATTGAACCGCGAGTCGGTACTTCGTACCAGCAAACACGCTAATCGGCTTATATCGTGTTTCAGTTTCAAAACTTTGTTATCCAACTTTGCCTTTGACAATTTCTTTGCCTTTTTGCTTCCACGTTTTGTCCTACCGGATAACTTTCCAATATCCAAACTAAAAAATTGAATTCCAATTTCTGTACATCCTATCAATAAAAAATACCTAACTCCTACAACAAAAAACGAAACAACAAAAATATTCACAACATTTTTTCTAAACTCGTTTTTCAATTTCATCTCAAAAATGAAATTTCTTGAAAAAATTTTTTTTACAGCAAAGAATATTGTTCCCAGTGTGAGATTTTGCAAGGAGCTTCTCGATGAACGTTCATTCATGCAGGAATATACGATCTGGAGGAGAAATCTTCCGGGCGTTTCGAGTTTAAGAAATGTGAAATTTCCCGGCAACGTAGACGAGACTAAGGGGAGGGGGGAGGGCGAAAATAAATGGAACAGCCTCTGGCGATTCTCGTCCTATCTTATTCTCTTTCCCCTCGGTTTTTTCCGCTTTTCCGCACGCCGTTTTCTTCCTGTGCATACATTTTCCTATATTTCTTATCGCTTTCTTTGTATCCTTTTTTAGTCCCGAAAAAAAAAGATGCGAGCATGACGCTCTTTTAAAAATTACATTCCTAATATACAAAAAGCTAAAAACGATAAGAAAAACAGAAAATGTAAAGTATATTTATTCATATTATTTTTTCAGTCAGAAAATTGGTTCTTCGTTCAAACATCATAAATATATCAGAAATAATGAAAATATAATAACCCGAGTAAAAACGAAAATATATAATGACAATATATTGGGCGTATATCAGCCATATAATGGGAATATAATGTTACGAAAATCATATATGAATCATATATGATTTATAATGGCAATATATTGTCAATATAATGGCCATATAGAAAACTTATATCGCCATTATAATGCCAATATAAAGAAAATGTTTGAATTTTTCGTTTGGATAAATCACCATATATGACAGTATAAGCCTCATATATTGGCCATATACGTTTTCTATATGCTCATTATATTGAGCATGTATGGACATTATATTTCCATTAT
>JAAMPD010001761.1:0-20627 GCA_025266255.1 Trissolcus basalis | reverse complement strand
ATAACACACACGAGAAAGGGGCGGAGCCAGCTGAAAATCAGCTCTGATCGGAGCGATTTTCAGTAGCAAACAATTTTGAGCAAATATCAGTCCACAGTTCTCTCTGTGTAGAAATAAGACTATTTTTTGCATTTTGAAAAATCGTCAATAAGATGTGTTTTGAACATTTTATAAACATAGAGATAAGACTATTTTTGTTGAATTTTGAAAACTCGAAAACAAGACGTCTTCTGAACATTTTATAAACATAGAGATAATACTATTTTCGTTGAATTTTGAAACTCGAGATAACTGAAAATAAAAAAAAGAGAAAAATAATGCATGTGTTTTTTTTTCAGATTGGATGTTGCGGTGCAGACGGTGCGAACGATTATTTGAACTTGCTGAAACCTCTTCCGAACGAATGCCGTGACACTGTCACCGGTCTTGCTTTCTTTCATGGCTGCGTCGAGGAGATCAGCTGGTATATGGAATCTCGATCCGGGTGGCTAGCTGGATTAGTCTTATCCTTGTGTTTAATCCACGTAAGTATATTTTATGTATTCATTTAACCGACTTGTAACGCCGGCCAACGTACAAGAGAAAACATTTGCTGGACGTTTGCATTTGAACATCGATTTACATATTTGTGCAACAATTATCGTAAGCGGCTCGATTGTCTGACGTCTTTCATTTTCTCAAATAAATCTGAGCTCTTGGCAGTTACACGTCTGATTCTATCTGATAATCAAATTGTCTAATGAACCGTAATTTATTATTGCAGGTGATGTTGGCAGCTTTGTCTCTGGTCCTCGTCGCTGCATTTAAAAAGGAGGAGCGAAGCGTTTCTTTCAAACGTTAAAATTCAATTTCGTCATTTCTTATAAGTTTATCGAGAAATCGTTCGACAATTGTTTGCATGGATGAAAATTTTTTCGTCAATCCTGACCCCGGGATTTTGGACGTCAAAATGTCAACTGTAAATATATGTGTGCAGCAAAAGCGTGACCCAAGAAAAAGAAAATCGATATATAAAATTGTTCTTAATGAATGTTATGTATTATTATTGTTAGGTAAGTCAATCATGTAATTGAAAGACGTAATCGGTCCAACTATTTCTACTCTCGGCATTCATAAAATGATGCCTTAATTACGTTCTTAATCACATTGAATCATAAAGAATTGAAATATATAGATTTTCTATCACATCTATCGACACTTGAATTTGTAAAAACTTCCGGCACTTTTCACTCGTTTCACAACTATGAACACAAATCATATATATTTATGCGCCACTTTTTATGAACTCATTTTGTTTTATATTTTGCAAGTCCGCGATCGAGAACGTGCGTTTAATCATAGTTTAATTCTTAGTTTATGGTGTTGAAGATAATGTTCAGATATTTTATACATTTTTGTGTTTACAAGTAAGAAATAAAAATTGTTTCCTAATTTGACTTTTGGTTTCCTTTTTTTTTTATTAATTAAGAATTTTTTTTTTTCATCGAGATAGTTCGAAACTAAAAATCAGTTAAAACTGCATGGTTTCAAGTGATTGATTTTGTTCGCTGATACTTTATATCTTAAGAGTCAATAAAATAAAACTTCCTAATACATTGAAATCGCAGTTTGGTAAATAAACTAGAGGGGTTACGAAAATTGTGTCCCGATTAATGTCACTTTGTATCTCTAAAAAGGTTTTGTAATCGGTATTATTCAAGTGGAAGCCGACGCCGAGCTGATATCAAAATTTTTTTGAATGAAAAGAACATTGCGCAAGTAAAAATTGGGCCAACTATGCGTTGATAATGATCACGTGAGTTTACGATTGTATTTTACAGTTGTTGAACTTGTAAAAGAGAGTATGTAATGTCTGCGAGGTAGATCTGTTTTGGTTACATAAAAGCAAACTCAACTGGACCAGCAAATTTATGCACGCGCCGACGTGATAAATCCGCAAGCCTTTTCGATTTCTTTGTGGTGCAAACCACTTGTTCTATTGAACTCTCTTTACAAAGATGGCACTTTTGAAAGTTGATGCACACTTGAATTAATTTTATTATGAAAAGTTAAATTAAAGTGGGACTGTCAACATAGCGTTTTTCAAATGATAATTCGTTTAATTAATTTAATTAAAACTAATTCTATATGTTATTAATGTCTGTCTAATAAATCGCCTGATATCATTTTTTATTATTATTTTTTGCAAATTTACAGATTCAATTTTTGTCTGGAAAATCAGAATTTTTAAAAAATTGAACCATGTGTATTTTAGACTGCCATAAACAATTAGGCAAAGTATGAAGAATTATCAAAAATTCAAAATCTATATATTTAATTTTAAACTATAATAAAAATGCATGCTATACCTATATATATATATCATTTTGTCTAATTTCTAAATTAAATATCTCAGCTTAGGTATAGTCAATTTTTCCAAAAATTTACCCAAAGACGCGTTAGTATTAATAGAATTAATATTAAAAGTTACAAAAACATCTGACTATTTTGTGAAATTTTTAAAAGTTCACTTTTGGATGAAAATTTAGTTCAAGAATGTTTTCTTTTTTCTTCGTCTCATTTCGTTGCAATTTGTTAAGATTGTTTACAATTGTTGGAAACAAAAAAACATTAATTATAGCACCAGTGCCCGTGTAATTAAACAAATGAATTTAATTAATTGCACTTTTCTCACAAACTCATTTGCTGGTTGAAATGCTTGAAATGCTTCATTAATTTTATTGTCGGCGTTTAAGAAAGAAAGAGATTTAATCTCGCAAAATTAAAAAGCAGTTTTGTTGACAAACAAACGCGTGACTTTTTTTTAAATTTAATAACGAATTGTAAAACCCATAAGTCATCAAACAATTTGTTGTGGACGAGATACAAAGTGATTTAATAAATCTATCAACTTTCAATCGCACTTTTTATGGCACGCATTATCACCTAATCGACGACCAATTGAATTTCGAATTTCAATGAGAAATTCAAAACTTTCTCCCAAATATAGTTCAAACTATTTAGCACCACATTCGTTTTTTTGTTTCAGTTTATTCATTCCTGGGACAAATTGTCAAAATAAAAGAAGTCGCTCGTTTTTTTTTTTTTTTTTTTTTGATTAGCTAAAACTTTCTTTCTGTATATTTAACAAGTTTGTTTCCATGAAAATACCAAATTTCCATCAAGAAAATGACGAACCCAATAAAATTACAATAAAACAGTGATTTGATCCAACCGAAATCAAAAGTTTGTATCTGGAAGTGTGTCAATTGTAAATCACCTTTTTGAAAGTTGGAAAAGTTAACTTTTTTTATATGAATCCAAAGCGAAAATATACTACCATAACAACCCGGAAAAAAAGCATCCAATTCTTTTCGAAGTACAATACAAGAAGTAAACAGAAACTCAAGCTCAAATCATAACAACTGACAAGAGCGACAACTTTCTGACTTGTAAAAATGATCAAACAAGTTGAAACTCGTTTGAAGATTCTGATAACGAATTGTAATAATTCGAGAGATGAATGGCAACATGACTAGATGGCAACTGACGTTGTCAAAAATTCGAATTGAACTTGGAGCTTTCGCTTGGTGGAAAATCTAATGGTTCTCGCGGCGCTCCCAATATTGGCACTCGATCTGGAAATGCTGGACCATAGAAGTGAAGCCATAACACGTATATTTTGCTTCGCATAAAGTGAAAGCCACGTCGTGCGGGCAGAAGTAGAATGTAAAGAAGCTATGAAACAAGCAAGAGAGGGAAATCGACTACATCCAGTCACTCGGAGGCAAGCTCGAAGGAATGTAGTGAATGTACCTGGTGGTATCGCATCGCAGACGTTAAACCAAGGATTGTGTCGTTACCGTTCCGTATCATCAGCAGCTCAAGAAAGGGGTAAGTCCCAGCCTACAACCCTCGCGCCAACCTCTCATCTCTGCAAAAACATTTTTTCACCCTCAACACAAAATCTTCACTTCTGACCCCTCATGAACTTTTGCATGAAAATTCTCACCTCAACAGACAAACTCGTCTCTAAAATTATTAATTAGACAAACATATGAAAAATGATCTACCCTGAAAAAAAAATTTTTTTTTCTAAAACTTTTCATCCCATAAAAATTATAAGATTTTTAATCATTTTTGAATGGACAAAAATATTTCTTAGAAAATGAGATGTATCCTGTCACAAAATATTTAGTTATAGATATTTAGTTTTTTCAACTTTGTTCTAAAAAATTTTGGGTTGTTCTTCTTTTGCACTTAAAAATGTTTTGATAATTTGTTTTTTTACTTTTTTAATTAATATGAGTTGGTTAAATTTTGGCAACATTTTAAAGTGCGATTGACTCGAAAGATGAATCCCGATCGACCATCACGACTTTTCCCTGCAGCCTTCTTTTCTCATTACCCGGCAGAGCAAACTTTCCTTTCGCTTGCGGTCGTCTCGCCTCTTCATAGCACCCGGACTTATCATTAGCAGCTCGTTCGAGGGATAATTTCAGTTCAAATGTCGCGACGATTTAGACATACCGAAAAGGGGAACCTCTTGCAGGCACACATCCCAAGCCAAACCGCAACGCCTTTTCGGCTGGGAATTATCAACATTAATCGAATTCATCTGGCGTGCGCTCTTTAGAGTCACGCAATTAATTTACAGTTACTCGCAACGGTTTGGCGCGTGTTGATTGAAAATTTGCACTTTTTCAATAAGTCAAACGAAATACTTTATAACCGTTGCGCTGCTTGCGTAATCGCAACAATAAACCTTCACGAAAGTGTGTAAATCGCGATACTAACTTGCATAACGGATAGTTTAGATCCAAACAATTTTACTGATTTTAATTAACGCTTTTATTCAGCCATCAAATTTTAATCTCGAGAAATTAGACGGGCCATCATTTCCCCCGATGAATTTTCATAAAAATCAATTTGTACAAATTCAATTTCCAACTTCGAACAAGAAATTTTGAAATCATTTTGGATAATTATCTTGGCTGCAGTTCTTGGAAACATTATCTGCAAACTACTTGACATCTTCGTTAGTTTAACAACCAATAAAACCAATTCGTCAAAATGATTTTGCTTTGTTTGTGGTGACGTCACAATAACGCAAACAATGTATACTTGAGTGAACTATTGTGCAAAGCCGCAATTAAGTAGCGAGGTAATTTTATTCAACGGAATATATAACGCAATTGCAGAGACACCGGGAATGGAATTGGTTAGGAATATGAGCACAGGGAAGAAGGAGATTTTGCAGCCCAGCCTGGGCCGAGTTCATTCATCATTCAAAGCATTATATAATGGACCGAATGCGACAGTCGTTCGGTTGGTTCTGCGCGATTTTCCGATCGCTATCTTTTCGCATTCACACCGATTCCTATCGCGACAAATTTTTAACACCGCTCAGAGAATCACTCGGATCGCCGCCGAGATCGGCATCGCGAACGCGCTTTCACTGCCGATTATTTATAATTACCGCATTGCGCAAAAATATAACAAAAAAGTTACGCGGAAGTGCATTTTCAGCTTCAACATTTTTTAGTGGAAAAAATGTCAGAAATCAAATTCTCAAACTTAGTATCAAAAATGGTTTCAAAATGTGGGTACGATTTTTTGTCTTGTTTTTCCTAGTTTGAGAAAATCAGAAAACTTGTGAAAAAAATGTTGATTGTATTTGACTTTTTTTTCGATTTTTTGTTTGTTCTACAAAGTTAAGTATAGTGTAGAGAAAATTTCATGATTGCAATGGTGAGATTTGATTTTTTTTTCGGTCTCTGTTTTTTTTCTTCATTTTTTTGTAATACGATCAAGTTTGTAATGTGATCAGGAAGCTACTCTCACTTTCCAGGATCGTTTTCAACGCGATGAGTAGCTAAATAAGATTCGCTTTCCGTCGACACGAGACTGACCGATCAATAAAGTTGGATATTTCGGTGAGTTATAATATCAAAAGAGAAATTTCATTAGGAAAGTTTATTCGGAATTAATTCAGCAATAAAGTTTCAATTTCCAGCGCATGTTTCCTGAGTAGAAATAAATACCTGCTCGGGAGATGCTATTCAAATTAAAAAGGAATCTGATAATCTACCTCCCATTCAACTTCTCAAAAACTGGTCATAGAAAACTATTATGAAGCATCATTAATCAAACTGAAAAAAACATATCCAAAATTAGATAACAAAAGTTTCTAACCATTTTTATCTCACTTTTTTTTCCTCTGAACAATTTTTTCAAAGAAATGTTAAATGGGAGGGGGGGGGGAGGGGAGGGAGGACTTGTCGCAAACAAGTGCAGCATTTTTTCACGTTAATCCACTTTCTATAATTGTATAACCCGGTGACATTTTTTTCCGCGAATACATCGGCCACTCGCGTGGCAATAAATAAAAAATGGTCGCGATTATTATTTCTCGCGTTTTGCAAATGCCGCGGAGAAAGAATTGTAGGTCTTGGTAACCTTCTCCCGCGTCTAGGACGATGCCTATTGCTTTGGGACGAGCATGGGAAAACACTTTCGTAAGCATTCTCATAGCATAATCGCGATCGGTCAAACGGGTGCGAAGTGCGAATTTTGACGACCCGTGTTTTTAATTTCACCCGAAAAAATCATCGCTCAATTGTGTATTTTTTTATTCTCCACAGCTCGTGCCTTCTATTCATTATTTCCAACACGCTTATTGTTGGACGAAATTATTGTAATTAGACTGTTTGTCTAATGCGAACTAAATGTCTGCTCCTGGCAGTTTGACTACCTCGTTCTGCTCTAAAAGATAAATTGTAACTTGTCATTCAATTAAGGTTTTAATGGTTACAGTTATGTAAACATATGCTCCCAATTTTATAATTCCTCAGAAGTGGATTTTTGAAATTATATGCCTACTGACCATATTACAACCTGAAAATGAAATCAGAACAAATGTCTTTACCCACAAGAAAAAAATATATTTTAGATATATTTCTTATATTTCAGATATATCCGTAATATTCTAAATATAAGTCATTTATAAATTATTTATAAAACGGCAATAAATTATATAAATAAAATATGAAATAAATATGAATTTTATCAAAAAAATTTATTTATATGACAAATTATTACTAATGTATTAAAATAATAAAATAATTTTCATATATATTATGTATATATAAGTTTAAATATATTTACACGTATATTTTTGTCCCTGTGGGTAAATCGAAGATGGGATGTTTTTTTTTATCATTGAATGACATTTCCATTTTAGTCGACTCATTTTCGAAACTCATATCGATTGGATGTTTGACTGATTAGTAAACTTTTAATTAATTGACAGATTATGATTAATTGGATTGTGAAAAAGTGTGTAATTTTGATTGGTTAATTGGTGGATGGGTGAACCCCAGGCTGAATTGCAGATGTAACACATGAAACTCCTTGTTGGAGATGACTTATTACAATTACACAAAACGGCATCTTTTCTCTCCGATGTCGAAATTCAGTTCTCATTCACAATTGTTTACGTCATCCCGCGCCAAGGTGAATTTAATTCTATTACACTTTTTTGCCCGCCAGCCCATAAAATCATAAACAACAGAGAGAGAATTAAGAAAAGCTTTTTTGCCCGAGCAATATTTACTTTTTCTTGCATAAAAATGCAATTACATTCCGATTATTTATAGTCCGGGGTGTCAAAAATTGTTCGCAATCGTAGTTTTTATTTCGATGACGTTATTTGTTGCAAGGATGAGAAAAAAAGGAAACAATTTTAACCGAAAAGAGTAATCGCATTACCAACGAATCTTGTTTGGAGAAACAAACCGAGACAACCAAACTTGATCTCCGCATAAACAATAACTTTTTTCAAGCTGTTCCATAAATCAGACACTTTTTCAGCACAAAAACACACCGAATTTGGCAGTTAATTTATTACTAATCGAGTTTCAATTTTTTTTAAATAAAACGACGATAAATATCAAAACTGATCAAAAATGTACACTTCGAGCAAAATCTACCATCAATCAGGAATAATAAACATTTTAATTTATCAAGACAGGAATTTACAAGCGCAGACTTGATGTTTTAATTCCGCAGTGTTTATCTGTATCTGTAGAAAAAAAAGAGGAATAATAAAAAGTTGGCGGATTTTCAGGGGACTGCGCGAGTTTTGACAAAACGAAAACTTTCTGACCGGAGTGAATTACTGTTATGGTTCAGCCACGTTATCAACCCGCATTCCAACTTTAATGGACAATTTTTTTATTATTGCAACCAAGATCAAAATACGTCCGAGAAATCTCAAACGAAAACACTCGATTCCACATTTTTTCATTTCATCTTTATTAACTTGACTGAAATATTAATATTTTAATTCGGAAAACTACCAGTGCATTTCGCTGTATTTGTATTCTCGTTCTTCTAGACTTAAGATATAGTTCCAGTGTGACAATCAAAGCAAAAAATTTATATTATGAATTCTTATAAATATATAAAAAATATAAAAGATTTTCATATAGGGAAAATTATAGTGAAAAAAAGAAAAGAGAATTTTCAAATACTAAATTATTTAGTATTTAAAATTTTATTTAGTATTTTAGATTCTAGAATTAATATTAGTTTAGGAATTTTTTATGCTCATTCATCAAAATGTGCAAGTTTCAATATGTTTTTCCAAATTTTAATTTCGTTTCCCATATAGTGTACAGTTCAGTAAATTTTAATTTATGAATAATTAATATTTGATATAATTTTTTTCTCAGTGTACGTGAAATAGAACAAATGAACTGATCGATGGAAAAAGTACAGAAGAGGATAGAAAGATGAAAAAAGTTGACGAAGAAAAAAGAAGAAGATGAAAAAACGTTCCCGTTACGGTGGATATGACCGCGTTGTTTTTCTTGACTTTTACTTTTTGTGCGTGAGTTTGCATGCTGCGGACATGTACCATCGGAGATAAAGTTTCATGTCTAGCACTTAACAGTAATTCACGGGGGAAGGTCACAAAAGGAAGAACCAGCCGGGCTGTCGGTTTCGTTCGTTAGCCGGTGTGACTGACCGTGATCTTGGCGATCGGACGCAAGAATGCTGTCCTGCCAATGACCGGTTTTAATAATACACTTATATACTGGCACATATTTGCATAAATTTATACCGACCATTTCTCACGTTTCTGTCCCGCGTGCAGAATCGCTAATGAACTTATGAATTAATGAAAATTCATCTTGTAAACACAATCGGATACACACTGTTTGTTTTTTTCCTTTTGTCAAAAATTTTACTCCTTGCAGTTTGTTTGAACAGAACATTGATGAATTATTCATCGCATAAATTCTCTGTGGAACTCGAAACATTTTTTCCAAAGTTCATATATATAAATTTCAAAGATGTAAAACAATTTTAATTGTATAGAGTTGTTTGAGAATATGTTGAGCGGAGTAAAAGAAGCTGGGTTGAAAGAAAAGGTGGAAAAATGACGCGCGAGATGAAATTGAGATTATTGTTATGCTCTCGGTAGTCATCTTCAAGGGAAAGTTTCGTAACTTTAGGAAGCTTTTGTCTGGCTCGGCTGGAGCGTTGCGTGAAAAGTTGCATTCTAATTATCCTGGATGACGACTTGAATTATTCGTCACGCAATCGCGATTATAATATGCTAACCATGTGCACGCCTCCAATTCAAAATCCGAATCCCAGAAACACTTTGTAACTTCAAACAACAAAAAGTTCTTTTTTTTTCAAACACTGATAATTTCATATCCCATTAAGTTTTATTTCTACTTGTTTTGTTTACTTTTTTTCACCACTTATTTATTTATAACTCATTATTTTGCTCTTATTTATTTTTGTGTACTTTCTTCTTTATTTTTTTTTGTCTTCGTGGTTCAAACGAACCATTTATCTTGAAATAATTAAGTTAAGTATATTAGTTCAACATTTTTTTTCCATCTGAGATAATGCTAATGAAAGCAGACGTGATTTTAATAGATCATTTAGCAAAAAAAAATTGCGCTTGCTTTTTGTTCTAAGTCTAACAGGTTGAATGGAAAAGAATAGAAAAAAAATGATTCGGGCCAAGTACGAGAGCAGAAAATACCAACAAAGGAATACAAGTCTGAGATATTTTTATTTTCATATCAAGTCTCTTCTCCCGGTAGCTTTTAAAATAGAAATGATTGAATGTTTCGAACAAATAAATCCGATGAAAAATTCAGAATGGGAATAAATTAAAGACCCAAAGCCTCCAATAAAGCACTTTTTATGGACATTTGATTTTAATGACTGAAGATCTTACATCCGGAAAAATTAATTCCTCCAACAAGAATTTAAAAAAGAACAAAAATGGTTATAGAAAAAAAAATTTTACATCAAGCTCGAGCAATAATTCACGGTTGATTTTCATCCGCCAACTGAAATTTATCGCACGATCATAGTCTTCAGTTAATGCCAAGGAGACGTAATTATGATTGCGCCGCTGACTTTCGAACGTTTGTAAAAGTTGCAGCACAGTGCGTACGGCACACTTTTATTATTCGGGAAATGCGTGTCCACGAGTGCACGTGACGAGATTATCACGTGTCGATAGCCGTTGATGCTGGGCACAGACATTCAGCCCTACCCACATGTAATCGCCACTATAAGAATAAAAAAATTTGCGACACGCCTTAGAATGCTCTCTCGAGCTGGAAATGACCACTTTATGAATGGAAATCAATTCAACTTTTTCAAACTTGCTTGTTTACAAACATTCAATCATGTATAAATGTGTTTACATTTTCTCAAATCAAAAAATTTTATTTCATATTACAAAATTATAGACATGAAATTTAAAATTTGGTATAAATTAATTCTAATAATTTTGCAATATTTTTAATTATTTTCTATTTGTATTAGTTGTTAATGATGGGTTGATTAACATTTTTGAATTAGATTGTTCGAAAAATAAATATTATAACGAAATTATAGACATGAAATTTAAAAATTTGTATAAATTAGTTTTAATTATTTTTGATATTTTTTTATTCTTTTTTATTTGTTTTGGTTGTTAATCATGGTAATTTTAAAAATTATTTGATTAAAAATTTTCAATTAAATTGTTTAAAAGATAAATATTATAACAAAATTATAGACATGAAATTATAAAGATTTTATGTAAATTAGTTTTAATTTTTTTAAGTATTTTTAATTATTTTTAATCATTTTCTATTTGTATTGGTCGTTGATCATGATAATTTTAAAAATTTATTGATAAAAAATTTTTGAATTATATTGTTCGAAAGATAAATATTGTTTGTGGAGTACGTTTTGAAAAATATTTTTATTGACGTAATATGAACGTGTGTTGTCGCCAAAATAAGTAACGTATTACGGTGCACGATTGCTTTATATTATTAGAAAACAGAGGATTACGAGATGATTGCATTATCGTGCGCGAGAATAATCGCGTGGCACGGCTCGAGAGTGAAAGGCGAAACGCGTGCTCAAACTCGCGATGACTTTGTGTCGGTGATCTCAATTCAATCAAATCCCAATACGCTCCTTTTCGCACTAACCAGCGCGTCAAGTCGTGCCACCTTTTTTCTCAGAGTCGCCCCAGCGCTTCGCTCGCTTTTTACCATCCCCTTAATTGGCTGGCATCTTAAACACAACCTCGTGGCTAAATGCCGCGGGTTACCGCAATTTCAACAGTGCCTCCTGTTCACTTAATCTCGATTCCCAATTCGTCGGCTGCCGCAACGTAAAATAAATTGAATGCCAACCAATTGTTCGCATTATTTTAATTTTAACATTTGGTTTTTTCCTTTGTTTCAGGTACACTCCAGGTCTCATTTATTTTCGTAATATGAGATTCTTTTAATCGAACAATATGGCTCACAAGATCCTCATTTCGGCCGTGGCTCTCACGATAGGTAACTCGACTTGCAAAATTTAATCCGAGTTATTTCATTCGTTTCATTGCCTTGTCATTTTTTTGTTTGTTTTTTTTTCTGTTTTGTTCCTTTGTTACTAAGACACTTTGGAATGTTTGCACGAAAAAGGTCAATTTTTTGTACCTAAACTGATGCAAGTTGAAAAGTTTGTTGAACGAAAAAATAACGAAACATTTGTCGTCAGTGGGAGGATGTTGCGCTCAAATTTATACCGGTCCTGCGGATCAGACCGAAGCTGAAACAACACCACCGGCTGCGCCAGCAGATGCAGCAGCTCAAGATGCGTTCATTACTCAGACTGTCTACGGGTTCTTGGACTTTACAACCACGATCGCAAATACCGTGATGGTATTCAGCCCACAGAGTGCACCTCCAGGTATGCTTGACTTTTTTTTATTCGTTTTTACAATTTGTTTCAAATTAAACAAATTATTGCAAGCGAAATATTACGAACAGTATTAAGTTCATTTTATTTTATTTATTTATTTATTTTTTTTGAACTAAGTATTACATATACATTTAATGAATTTGATAAATGAGATGCAAAAGTTAAAGAAATAAATATTGGCTAAAAGTTCAGTACCAGACGATACTAATTAAATATAAAGAAATGATGTAAAATTAAAAACATAAATTCTTGCAAGCATTTTTGCAACGCACGGCGCACCGAGCCCACGCGTAAATTTCATTTCCATCCATGACCTATAAAATCTGATTAGATTTAACTTGAACGGAAAGTAGAGTGGTGATTTATTTTCTCATAGACACAAAAAAGGCGAACTTTTAAATAGTTGCGCTGGGTAAGCATTTTTTGCTAAGGATATATTATTAAAGTCCTATAAATTTGTGACATGCGGTTGATTGTTTGGGGGGTATTAATTTTCATATTCGAAAGTAAAAGGTCCGATGTGAATCACGTGGCTGAAACGTAAGTACACGAGCGAAAATTACACGTGTTTGATCGACTTGAACTCTTTTTGCATTCTGAATTACTAACATCGAAAAAAAGCAAACTGTGAGAAACAATTTTTTTGGTAGAAAATCCCACAGGAGCAAAAATATACGTGTGAATCTATTTTCATTTTATATTTTCCATATAAATATAATATTTTTTATTTAATAAAATTTATATTGATTTTATATTTTATTTTTATAATTTGTTGCCGCTTTATAAATAATTTATAAATTAATTATATGTAAAATATAATTTGAATTTTGTTTTCGTATGAGATGATACAGGGAATGTTAATAATTTGTTAGTAAAATTGATGGTGTGTTTTCTGTTTTGTTTTTAGTGTTTTTAGATCAACTGGTTTTCACCAAAGATTTATTACTGAATAGATAAAAAGTAAATTGAAATGTGTTACAGATGGAAACCAAGTGACAGATAACACTAGTGACCCAATTATTAAAACGAAGCCGACGGACGCACCTAAAAAGAAACTAGATATCCAGCCAAGTAAAACCGTCGAAAGCGCGAAACCAGCAGAGACGAAGGAACGACCGAAAACTACGAAAAGTGTCGCGAATTCCGTCAGCGAAAAGATGACAAAAACAACCGCTCAAAAATCAACCGAGGTAAGACAAACTTAATCCAGCTGACATTTCGCTAATTAATTAAAATGATCCATATTCAAATTCAGATGAAACTCAATTAACTGATTAATTCGTAAAATAATTTATTTAAAAGTTGAACTCGTCAGACTGAAATTATCATAATAAAAAAATGCCATTAAGAATATATAAAAAGAAAAAGTCGACTTGATCGTGCAATTAAGATAATAATTTGAAGCCACAAAACATGTACCAAAATTTAACGTGAGGCAGAAGAATATATTAAAAGAAAAAAAAAGTCGCACATCTTTGAAAAATTTTTGCAACCGCATAATCGTCTTTCACGGTCGGAAGCACACTTTTTTATTGCCGAAGTAATGTAGAAAAGTAATTATCCGGTTTTCCATGACTGATCAAGGTCCGGCCGAGAGATGACACCCGCCTCTCTCTCTTTCTGTGTCCGCAATCGATTTTCTCTCCCATGAGATACGTGTCAACTTTATTCGCATTTTTATCGCATTTTTTGCATTCTTACTTTTCGCGCTCAATGCCGCCCATATTACCGATACAATGGCAATAATTTATAAAACAACCAATTGAGTTCATGTTTAAATCATACCGCGTGCGACTTTTTTTTTCATTCTTCTTCTTTTGCAATCGACTTTCTAGCACTTCTCGAAGTTTATTTAATTTTTTTTTCATCATCTTGAAACTTCACGTGACAAATTTGTGACAGCATTTCTAGCATTGTTTGACCACTATGCAAAATCACTTCATTATCTTTTTCAAATTTCAAATTAAATAATTAATAAAAAGAAACTTGTTAAGATATGAAATACTTGTCAGTTGAAATATTAAAATTTTAGCGATTAAAAGACTCTTTTATTTAAATGTTTACTAGTGTTTAATAAATGAAAATGAAATGTTTTAAAATGTAATGAGAAAGAGGAATCTGAAAAATGTCAACCAATTAAAAAAAATGTTAATATAAATCTTTCAGCGGGTATCGAAAGAGGTTTACAATAGAATTTTTTTCTTGTGTAATAGAACGATAAAAAGGGTAATAAGATTGTGATTACCGTGTCAGTTAATTATGAACTGACCAGTATCACGTGCAGGGTACATTATAATCACTTTCATTGGCGCATAAATCGCACTGACTGATCGTTCAGCGGGAGTCACACATAACGAAACAGAGACAAGCATATGTAATCGCAAGTAGCGCATTAATTGGAGGGAACCGGTTCCCATGAATGAATCATTGTCGCGGACATTCATAGTTCGAATCCTTGACGCATTTACCTACGGGATCCTTTCGCGTTTTGCCTCGTCAATTTCTCCGACATGCTAATAACACTCGGCAAATTTACATACAAGCGTTCAACATGTGTCGACCTACCTTTTCTAAGTCGAGATTTCAATCAATGCGTGACGACAAAAAGGAGCATGATGTTTCTCTTTTTACAGCTCAAAACACGCGTATTCCATTCTTTTAGTCGAAATACCAAAGTTAGATATGAACGCAATCTAAATTTCTAATATATTGCGACAGGTACCAAGTTATAACACTAAGCATGCGCTCATCATTTGTCTCATGGCCGAAATCACGAGTTTGCGAAATCTCCCCCTGAGACAACTTTTAATGTTTGCAGTTTTAGAAATGTTTGAATAACTTATAAATGGATTTTGTCAGGCCCCATCAAAACTCTCAAAGCTATCTTGTGTGTCCCAACTGGTTCTCCAAACCTGAAAACAGAATCATAAATATTTGTTTAATGATAACAATTTTAAACTCAAATCATACAATTTTTGAAAGCAAAGATTTCTTTTATTTTTAGACAAGCTGTTTTCAAAAATAACAGAAATGTACAATAATTTTTATCATCATAAAAGTTATTATTGTATTTACTTTTTTAATGTAATTTTTTTAAAAATTGACAACAAATTTTTGTAAAATGTATTTATAATAATTGTTATCTGAATACGGAAATTGTAAGAATTATGAAGTTAATAACTGAGATTAATTAAACATATAATAAACTACAATGTAACCATAAGTTAATTAATTTTTCATTTTCTCAGGTTCCAACAAAGGCAACCAAAACAACGTCGGTTCCGGTAGTCGCTTCCTCCATCACGGAAGTTCCGCCGAAAGAGGAGTTGCCGAAACTGAAAAACAACCTTGCCGAGCCGGAATACGACTTCCTGTCGAAACAACCGTCCGAAGTGGTCGATGAGACCTACAAGGTAAAACCCATCGATATGAGTATCGTGAGCTAACAATTTTTCATCCTCCATTATGTAATTAAACAATTTTCACTCGAGAATTTCAAGGATGAAAAATCGTCGTAATTGCATAGAAGCCTGTGGAAAAGTCATTTCATAACATCAATTTCTCTAATATACATTAAGAATTTAAAAAAAAATTTGCAAACCCATGTTGTCGCTGGGTCTGAAACCGCGCGCACAATTAGACATAATGAGAGCAATCAGGAGGTAATCCGTTTGCACGTGAGACCTTTCTTACGTTTTGCGAAAGTCTGATTCTTATCAGGATTATGATAGAAAATGCGGAACAAGCACCATGATTTGGTTATAATGTTGTTCTTGGATTACACAAGCCCATGACTAATTGATACTATTAATTATAAAATTGCAATTAAAATTATCAAGTTGACATCATTAGAAAAACATTAATCATGATGATAATAATTAAAGGCTGGACAGGATAAGGAATCTATTTATTTCAGCTTATTAATTTGAGGCCGTCAGCGAAACCCCAGGCCAAGCCCAGACCGAGTCAACGACGCGACAAAGAAAATCCAACAGGTCTCGTTACCAAACTGGGTGGCACCATTGTCAAGGACGACTTAACGACTGTGCACGAAACCAGCGTGATTGGCACATACATCAACGGCAAGTACGCGCAGGTACTGCAAAGCTCGTCGAGGATCTTGAGAAATCCTGAGGACGAGCCCGTCGAAGAGGCTCGAATCAAACCGACGACCACTCAGAGGATCCTAAAAACCATCGGACCACAACACGGAAAACACAAACAGTTCCTTGAACCTACTCCTGCAAATGGTGATGAAGAAGAAGATTACGACGGTATTCATACATCATTCACTCATCCAAGTACCATCTGGATTTGACTATGGAACTAAATTGACTAGACCGAGTCAGAAATCACTTTTTTTTAATTTTCATTTATTTCGACACGTTGCCATTTTCATCAGCCATGTCAGATCTCAGTTTTTTTAGTTTGAGATTGAATTTTGTTTTTAAGTGAAAGTACTTTTTTGTAGCAAGGGCAAACAGGAGGAGCAACAATGTTGCTGGACGACTTAAATTCAGGAACAAGATTCCTGAAGATGTTGACAGTTCAGAGTTCAGACCGAGCAGCAAAAATCGACCAACTACAGCTAGACCAAACTACAAGTATGGTTTTTGATTTGTTGGTTTATAATTGTAGATATAATTGTTCATTGTTTCGTAATTTAATTTTTATTAATGAAATAATTTTAGAAATCGCACCCCATCAACTACCACAACTGAGGCCCCAACTCGAAGACGCCCAGGGTTCAAACCAAGCAACCAACCCAGTTCATCCAAATTCACAAAAAGCATCAAGAGTGAACAGTCAAATCCACTAAGCTCACTTCCAAAAACAAAACTACCCCGAACTCAAGGCAGATGGTCATACAAAACTACCCCCAAGCCGAGAATAAACATCAGAAAGTCGGTGGAAGACGAACCAAGACCGCAGCCGGTGATCACAAGTGCAACCTCGAATGTCCAAACAAGTACTCCCGCTGAACCATCAAACCCCGCTCCACCAACTAATAACGAAGCGGAAGAACAGGCACCCATCACCCCGAAAAAAATTCAGGAACCAGTCTACGACGATGAGTTGGCTGAAAGTGAGTCTGAAGACGTGACCAACATCAACGTGCAGGATCAGATCCAGCCTACCGAACAAATTCTGCCGATCGAGACTATCAATGTTGAAATCTCTACACCTGCTGATTCAAATGACATCTACTTCGAAATTGCGACTATCAAATCGCCCTACTCCTTCCAGGTATGAACATTTATTAACAAAATTAAAATCTTTTAATTTCAAAATTTTCAAAAAGTTGTAATATCCAACTTTCAGATGTTTCCAACTTTCATTGAGTTTAATTGGAAATTAAAACAATAAATAAGATCAAGAAATATAAATAAATATGTTGAAATTAAAATTTTGTAAATTTTATAAGTTGTAATACTCAACTTTCAGATGTTTCCATTTCAAGATAAATTACATCCACAAATAATAGGAAGAAATATAGATAAATATTTTAGAATTAAAATGTTTTAAATTCAATTTTTAAATTAAAACTTGTAATTTTATAAGTTATATTCAACTTTTAGGTCTTTCTATCTATCATTGAATTTAAATAGAAATTAAACCAATGGATAAGATAAATACGATCCAATAAACAAGATGAATGTTTCTTTCCAGGTTGGTTCAGTTAAAAATACTCGGTACGTAACAGTGACATCGACCCTGAAGAAGACCTTTGCCACGGCTGAGCCATCGACTCAGATCTCCCCGACCGAGCCCCTGACAGAGAACATCCTAGCAAACACAGGAGCAGCTTACGAGAGCACCCTGCCCTTGGACTCTTCCGTGGCAACTCTGCCCGCAATAACCCTAGAGAGTGGCCAGGCAACTCCACCACTGGAGACAATCACCGAGACCTTCTCCACAACGCAGACCCTGCTCAAGACCCACCTCCTGCCAGTGGTCGTCAACGGCAACACCACCCGGATGACGTTGGTCCAGACTTACAACGTCGCCCGACTAGTCACCGCTACCAAGACCCTTCCTCCCATGGAAATCTACCAGTTCATCCCCAGCAAGACCCTCAACGAGTTCAACTCCAAGTTGGACGAGGCTGGCAGCGAGCTGCACCTTGAACTGGACTTCGGCGACGACGATGAAAAAGGAGACGACGAGGATATTCCAAAACGAGTGGCCGTTCCAAACGGTTCCGACCTGGATGGCGAGCTGGACCCGGCTCTCAAGTCAGTGAATCCTTCCAAACTCAAAGAGGTGGTCCCTACTAAGGCCCCAGAACAACCGGACGCCCAGCGACTCGCCCTCCTCAACCACTTTGGACTCAGTCCCCAAATCATCACCACCTCAAGGCCGGTGGTGGTTTACGAAACGGTCTACGAGTCTCACGTGATCCCCATTTTGAACAATGGAAACACCGTCTTCTCGACTTTGTCGAGGCCCATTGGAACGGTGCCAAGAACTTCGTACGAGTACGGCACTTCAACCATCACCCCGCAGCTCCCAGTTGCTCCCATACCTCAGGTACCACAACTGCCCCAGCAACCGCTGCCCTTCTTCCCGCCGCAGCAGCAGCAACAGTTCACAGTCACCACCGCTCCAATTGTCACCCAGACTTTGGCGACCATTTCGGACTCCAAGGTCCTCAAACTCACGTTCGGAGCGAAGACTGCGTACACGACTTTGTACTCGACTAAAGTTGTACCTACGGAATTGACCACTTATGTCACGTCTACGATTCCAATTCAGCCGACCGTCCCAGCGTTCCCTGGGTACTTCCCACAACCTGTTGGGTTTCCCTTTCCCTATGTGGGTTAAACGTTAGGATGGAAAGAATTGTGTGGTGAAACTTGCAGGGTTGGATTTGCGCGTGATGTGAGAGATCTTTGACCGCTTTTTTTATCTGGTCCATTCTCGTTGAGAAAAAAAATTTGATGAAGAAATAAGAGTTCTTTAAAAATAAGAACTAATGAGATTATATGAAATATTTTGTTTCCCAACGGCAATGGGTTAGAAACTTAATTTTCTCTTTTCATTTTTCATACTTTCTTTTCAACTTTGTTTTACCAAGCGTTTTCTTAATTTTTATGAAAGATTGGCACAAAGTCTAGTCCTTGCAATTTGCTTGATGTAAAGTAATTGGTAATTCGAAGTTTGACAAAGTTGAACCTTTTTTTTTTTTTTTTGTATCATGAGAAATATTAACAAAAGTAGAAAGTAGGAAATGACGCTTAACTAAAAAGCAAATTGAATTGACTTTTAGATCATCATATTTCTTACTTTTATATTTTTTGTATTATCATCATAGTTGAAAAGTTGATGGTTCGAATTTTCAACTCGACTAAAAGTTGATTCAATTTTTTTCTTCGAATGATTTATGGTTAGTCACTTTCTATTGCTAGTATAATTGTGTTAGAAACAAATGAAATAATCGAACGATGACGCGATTTTTATATAATAGTGGACACCATAAGTTACAAAGGAAATAATTGAACAGTTCAGATTGTCACTAAATTCGACAGCACGAAAATGTAACTTGTGGTGTTGCGGGTGCTACATATTTGCAATATCACATAATTCTTCCAACTTTTTCAAATTCAATTTCAAAATTGATATCAACTTATTTATGTAATTCATTATAAATTATAAATTTTTATTTATTCGTTTTAATGTTTCACTTGCATTATGCGTGGGAGAAATTGTTTAACAAACATAAGCAACATCAAAACTTGCATTGAATGTAACTAAAAAGACTGCGAGATTTTCGTAATTAACAACTGCCTCAATTTAATTTTACATCTATTCGGGTAAACTTAAATTTCATTACATGGTAATATCGCAATGATGTGTAACGATAGCGAATCAATCACAAAATGAGATCGCCAGTATTAAAACAAATAACATGGAAACATCTGTCAAAAATCTTGTGTAAATTGTTGCTGGTGCAATATCATATTTTGTATGATAAACTATTTTGTAAATAAACTTCAAAATATATATTCCAAAAGTGTGATGATTTTCCTCTCTGAAAAACCGAATGATTTCTGAAGGTTATCTTATAAAAATAAACAGTCAAGAATCTGTTGAATATTTTATTTTATTATAAAAATTATCACAGAATTTACATAACTTTTCGTTGAATATAATAATCATACAGATATAAAAATTATACTATAATATTTTTATATTTCATTTTTATTATTTATATCGATAGAAAAATATCATCTTTGTGACTAATCGTCTGGAGCGTACAAGGAATCGTTCACAAAGATTTGTACAGTAGGGAATTCAGTTTTCAGTAACATAGCAGCAACTTCCTTCTTTCGAGGACAGTCTTTTAATTCTACCCATAT
>JAAMPD010001760.1:0-20635 GCA_025266255.1 Trissolcus basalis | reverse complement strand
CTCAGAGACGCAGTTCGCCCGGTTCGCATTGAAAATTCGTCAACACAATTGAGTCGATTTCGCAGCCTTGCCCATTTTTCTCAGAGCAGATCTGATCATGGTCTATAAGTGTACAAAATTTCAAGTCCATTCAACTCTCGGAACATTACCAAAAACAAAGTGCAAGCGTATCTCAGACGCAGTTCGCCCGGTGCGCATTGAAAATTCGAAGAATAGATTATTAAAATATTTTAAATGACTGTAAAAAATATCATCACAAACTACATTAACAAATTCTTGAAAATATCAAAATTTTTCTCATATATTTTGTTTATATCTTTATGTGTTTTCTTTGATGAAAACAATAACTGCCATCAAACTCAAACCAATGTTTGTAAACAAATCTTAACCTTGATGGTGTAAAAACAAAAAGTAAAACAATAATATTTTTGCGATACATTTAACGTGGTGTGAAAGAATAGTTTGTTTACAAAAATAATCCGATGTTTTTAGGCGAAACAGCAATTTTTTTATACAAAAAATATCATATTATCATTTAATCTTCAATTGTTTTTGTAAACAAAACGAACCTTCATCCTGTTCGAAGTTTTTATTATTAAAAATAGTGTAATATGTAAATATAGTGCGGTTGTACTATTTAGATTTGTAATATATTTTAACTATTAGTTTTCTCAGTTTATATTGAATCGATTGTCATACGAATAAAGTTTCAAATAAAGTTACTACAATGTATAAATAATAAATAAGACATAAATAAAATACTTTATTTATCACTTCAACTTGGACATCACACTGTAGGAAATGTTTGGAAAAAAATTTTTTTTTCAAAAACAACTATGACGAAACTCCGAGGCGGGTCATCCGCAAAAGTTCTAATGAACGAAAAAATTCCGCCAGGATGTGCTTTTGTCTGTCCTTTTCGTGAGCTTTATTGTTTAGCAAGAAATATGACTTTACTATTCCAAGATTAATAGATTTTTTTCACAGAAATTTAGCGCAAGGGCCGGTTTTTCCTATTGAAAATGAAAAATGTCATTATATCAACTGATGGGATGGTCGGTGGCCGAAAATTTTCGTACTCATTATATTTATGAATTGCCAACACAATTAGCAAGACGCATTAATTCTCGTCCAATCGATATCTTTTCTTCCATGAAAACCCATTCCCCCATCTTTTTTGCCAGAAAATTTTCATCCTTTTGATAACTCTTTAATTATCTCTTTGTTTCATCTCCACTTCTTTTTGCTATGATTATTTTTTATTCCACTTTGAGTCCTCTTGAACCTTTTAAATCATATCTCCAGGATAGCCGTCATATTTCTTTTTATTTTATTTTTTGCCGTCTTTTCAGGGTTGTCCTTTTATTGTATTCCGAGTCAATCGTTTGATGTTGCGCTTTAATTTGAGAAAGAGAATGAACGACACGAAAATTATTAAACACTCGAGGTTAGCAGTTCAACGGAATATCAGTCAGTGCGGTTGAACGCAAAAAAGATGTTTTCGATAGGTCAAGACAATTTCTCCTTTTTTATTATTATTATAAAAAACCAAAAGAAAAGTGTCCTTGGCTTTTTATTCCTTTTCCTACAATAGCGTGAGTAACGGAATCACGATAATAAAAGCAATATCACGACCAGTGTCGAATTCAATAGAAGGATTTAACGGACAACCAGCAATTCACTGTGGATATATAAGACATGTTTTCGTCCACCCGAAAGCTTTTCCCGATAAATGATAATTAAAAGCAAACTTCTTGAAAGATGTTTACCATTCCCCCAATCGGTTCGACTCATTTTTCTAACTAGCAAAATAAATATTCATCTCGTAAAAACGGTCACGAAATTTGCCAGCTCTGCAACTACAAAATTGGTCTCGTTAATCCGCTAGATCAACTTTTTTTCTCTCTCTCTATCAGTTTATTATTATCATTATACGATATTTGTCGCAAAGGCTTGACAAAAGCTCGTTCCAATTTAGCCGGGATATTATAATTGTTTCGACTGTCGCTTGAAATAATACGAAACTTAACATGAGCGTTAACAATTGTTTCGCGTTGGCGTGTTGATTGCGAAGATAACCGTGTGTGTGCCAGGGTGAAAATGAAAAAGAGAAAAAAAATTGGCTAACATAAAATAAAAAAAAATAAAAGTAACAAAAAGATTGGCGGATAATTCGAGTCGATCACGTGGCATTCGGTTTCCCGTGAGATCAAAAACTGGCCGGGGCTTTATTAACTTATCCCAGAACTCGGAGATTCAAAAGTCTCGCCATCAGAATGGCGCGCAAAGTTGTTGAATATTTATCACAGCGGCTCGCGCTCTCCTCTCAATGATTATTATATTAGCGTGAGACAACATGACCCGTCTTCCGTCTGCCTCAACGTTTGAATGTATTGTCGAAACTGCACTTCTATTTATAACCCGAAACATGAATTTTCTATGACGCGAACTTTTGCCGGCTAACGCGGAACTCGCTCTCTCAACTTTTCGTAATTGGATATTTAAAAATCCCCTGAAATAGATGTGATACGCTTTATTGGCCAGTTCTATTTTAACAGTTGTCACAACAATACTGAAGTTACATGTGTTTCTGTCAATCCACCGCGATCAAAACATCGGCCCAATTATTTAAGCTTGGCTAAACAAATAAGATATCGTTCGATTGTAGACAATATCTAAACTGCTAAAAAAACGTGGATTTCCAAAGTAACAGAGAATGACCAACATTTGTCATACACTGTTGCCATTCATACACTCAGCACAACAATTAGAAGACACCTTAACATTTTTTTTCTTTCTTCTGACGTCTATAATTTTGATCCAAAGTAAACGTATTGAACGTTTTTTTTTTCGATTGAATTTTTGAAAGACTGGCCAACAGTGTGAGACATTTGACACACACTGTTGCCATATAAGTACACTCGGCACAACAATTAGAAGGCACCTTAATATTTTTTTCTTTCTTCTGACGTCTATAATTTTGACACAAATTATAACGTATTGAACTTTTTTTTTTTAATTTGAATTTTTGGAAGACTAACCAACAGTGAGATATTTCTCATACACTGTTGCCATACACTCAGCACAACAATTAGAAGGCCACCTTAAAATTGTTCAAACATTTATAATTTCGACAAATCATATATCCAAACGTACTAAATGTTTTTCTCCGTTGAAATTCCAAATTCAAACTTGTTGAAACGTCCAATTCGACTTTTGCATTAAATTTTTCGAAATCATGATCTTTTAAATAATAGAATATTTTCCTCACTATTAACATGGGTAAATTTGTTAAACCGTTCAAACAGTGTGACGTTTGTGTTTGTTTATAAACCATAATATGATGTGATTTGCAAGGCTGAAAACAGCTGTGTTATTTTTCGTAGATATCATCATTCCGTGTGTTGTTTCTCATGGGCGACAGCGATCAGTGAACGGCCGGTGAGAAACTGTGCAGAAAGGCAAGTACCTTTATGGTGTCTAAGATGAGAATGGCCGCAGCAGGGCTGCTCGAAGTAAGCATGTCCGGGATGTGTGCCGGCAGGCCTACCAGCGAGAACTGGTCCTAAGAGCTGACTCAAAGCAGCTGTGAGTACAGCTGCTTTCACCAGCATCGTGACGAGATCCGCCAGTCCGTTGCGTCGCTGCATTCTCGCACAAAACAAATAGCTCGAAAGATTATGAATATCACCAGGAATCAACTGATCATAAAATCATAACAAGTGAGCCGAAACTATAAAACTCTCAGGCTAATGAAAATCAAACGAAAAACAAAAAAAGAACGAAAATGAATAACGATGGAACTCGTTGCAGAGGCACTCAAAAATCGGCACTCATTTTTAAAAGCCGGCGCTGGCACAGGTACTGCATTTCCGTTAGGGCCGAGGATTCTTTGACCTTGGCCGGTTGCTTTGAGAACTGTGGCTGTCTTTATCCGAGAACTTGTCTCTCTTGCACTGAGGCCGCGAGGACAAAGGAATTCTTCTTCAGCCACGGCGGGCTGTTTGTTGCGATTGACGACGACGGCAGGGCCAACTTTTGGATTCTGTTTTTAATTGAACCGACACGATTGGCGGTTGTTACCAGAGCAGCCAACTTGATTGCCGACTCGCGTGCATCCGTGGATGCGTAGATCCCAAATGCTAACACCGTTGTATCCACTGATTCAAACGAACGAACGTGGTTTGGGTTTTCAACATCTGATGGTCGATAACACTGGAGGAGACGCGAGAGAAGCACGCCACCTCAGACACGAGGACGGTGTTTGACAAAGAAACAGACAACTCCTCTCGTCGGAGGTCGCGCCAGTACTATCAAGTGCTATTACCCTCGCTTGTAGGCTGGCTTGCCGCGTCCGAACCCACTCGGCTGTTTTCGCGCCCGCTCGGCTCCTCTCACTTGGCTCACGAACCGCGCGAGTCTCATCCAATCCCGAGGCGCCCCTCACCCATCCCACCTCTACGAGGGGGGGAACCCCAGGTCCGTGCCCGACGCCAGAGACTTTTACTGGCGTGCAACTTGGTATCGCGGAACCGCAGGTGTTGTACGAATTTGAATACTCTAATAGTGTAATACGGCATAAAACGCCGATTTTCGACGGACGCGTTCCTCTCAAGATTTCCGTTTTCGACTCCAAATTTGATTAGACCAAAATAATGCCCGAGTGTTTCGCTGCCGGTCGTTGAATCCCGGACACAAATCAAATCAAAATTTGCAAGTCTAATTTTGTTGGTTTGGTTGTGGGGGGAAAAAATCATAATCGAGTGGTGCGCAAATTATTTTGCCGGTAATGTTTGTTCAAAGTTTTTTGTTCAATTTGGAGAGGGAGGGATTGTATCAAGATTGAATTTGTTTTTGAGTCAACTCTAGTCGAAGTGATCCATGCCAAATTAGAAATTTAGTAATGTTAAACATGAATAATTATGATTGTCTGAAATATATTTTAAAAATATAATTTTAAATTCAATGAAATATTTAAAAAAATATATTTTTATATTTTTGATTTTTAAAATATATATTAAATGAATATTATATTATATATTTTATATATAAATGTTTCTATTTTGAATATAGAGCAGCAAGATCTTATATAAATTATATATAATTTTTTTATATAATATTTTATATATAAAAAACATGTCGAAAATATATCTTTTGTATTATTTATTTATATATATAATTATATATATAATAATATTTTTACATATATTTTGGTCCATGTAGGTAGTTGAACTATTGAAGTAAATTTGTCTCAATGTAGAAATTAAGAAATCTAATTTTGGTTGGAATTTGGTTGGGTATTGTTAGGAACATTTGATCTGATCAGATCGGATCTGCGGGATTGTTTGTTTATTCTTGGCAACGGTGGGAAATGGAAAATGTGTAACGGAATGATTGAAATTATTTTGCCATTAATGTAATGAAACAAATTCTGGGTTCATTGTGAAATTGGAAAGCGTCCATTGAAAAATTGTATTATGTGAGGGTAATGACTCAGTTATAAAATTGTATAGCAAATTGATACAAATCTCCTTTTATCAAATTTCACGCAATCATCCCATTTTCCGATTAAATATAGCGATGCACCAAATGGTGTATGATAATTATTTTCGCATGTGATGTGATAAATTTGTTTTTATGTATTATTTTAAATCAAATAAAATTCTCGTCATGAAAAAGTAAAATGCAGTATTTTTGTGTCAAGAGTGTTTGCTTTAATGAAAATATAACCTAAAAATAAAAAAACATGAAAGTATCCAAATAAATCAGTACCTAATCAAAATAAAAATCAACATTTTTGGTAAACATATTTTTGCAATACAGCAAAATTGCAAGACTTGCAATTTTGTACTAGGAAGTTAATTTTATGTAAATATGTTTACACAATCGCGATACAGAAAACTGAAAACTAAAAAAGTAAACATGAAAATCATAATCAGGGTTTTGTAATTGTCAATACAAATTGAATTAAATATTTTGACTTTCGTATTTATTTACATTAATATAAGTTAAAGGTAGGACAAATACAATTTTTCAATTAATTATGATTTATACAAACAGTTTATAAGAATTAGAATCTAATCATAAATTTAAGGAATAAATTAAGATGAAATAGAGCAACCGCTTGAATGTGACTAATAAAATACACAACACAAATTAATGAGGACGCAAAAATGAATCAAAATAGAAAAACGTTATATTTTTCAAGTTGTAACGTTTCATATATGATTACACAAAATTAGTTATAATTATAACGAATGAAAAAAATTAATAAAAGGAAATTGCGAAAAATATCATTTTCATTAGATCTGTCTAATTCCATCCGACCAAATTCGCCAGGTCGTAATTTATCGATAATCATTAAATTTACAATGTTTTTCACGCGGACGTCAAAATATGTTGAAAATGGGATTTCATTTAATTCATCTGCACACAGTGCGAGATAGATACCCAGCCGAGCGCAACTTCAAACTGTCTTATTTATTGACAGTTTGTATGACGGAACTCTAAACAGCAACCATAATTCACATTGAAGTCTGTAGACCATATAATGAACGTTAAAAGCGCTATACAGCGTAAATTCGTGGTACAGTAGACTTCTGAAGCATAAGTGGGGTATACCCCGCTGTGTTTAACGTTAGCATTTCGTAGGGGTAAAAAAATCAAGAACATCTAAAAATCCTTTTCACTGTTTTAGTACTAAAAAATTGTCATTTATTTTGTCCACATTTATAGGACCTTTTATTTAATTTTTTATATTTGTAAAATTGTAATCCAAGTCAGTTTGAAAATTAAATATAAAATGAAAATAATCAAAATTATAATATTTTTTCAGTGTTGTTATGGTGTCGTTTTTTGGTGGAAATTAAATTTCGTGTAACAATGTTGAAATTCATTTTAGAAGGTTTTTTTGTATTGTCATTAGTATTTTCAATTCAAATAATCCTTTTGAAAATCAAACATGGCATGGAATTTAAAATGATGATATTTTTTTTAATGTTGTTATACCTTCCGTCATTTTTCAGCCGGAGTCAAATTGAGTGCAACAATGTTGTATTTTGTCCGACGACTATCGGCGTGTATTTTCACAGTCAGTCATTAGTTACACCTATGTACAACCAGTCGTGATTTTACGACGGTTTTTATCAGCGCAGAGGTCCGAAAATTTTCAA
Source organism: Trissolcus basalis (assembly GCA_025266255.1). Classification (NCBI taxonomy): domain Eukaryota; kingdom Metazoa; phylum Arthropoda; class Insecta; order Hymenoptera; family Scelionidae; genus Trissolcus; species Trissolcus basalis. The sequence continues at coordinate 13,463 of JAAMPD010001760.1, read as the reverse complement.
TGATTTTTTTCTCATTTTGATAGAATGTTCATGGGCGTCTAAACGCAAAGCACGAAGAAAAGACGTTGAATTTATTTTAAAAATGATAACTATTTCTGTAGTCATCTTTACCAGAAAAATCAAAATACAAAATTGAATCGACATTTCCTAGTAAAAAAGATCATTATATATGTTTGAGTATTTTTTTGATGACAATGTTGTAATGTTGACAATATATGGTCAACAGATGTTTCATCATATATACATGTATGTGAGAAAAAATATATGTTGATTTATCACTATATATTTATTGGCATATATGGTAACATATATGCCAATATAATATATTGACAATATATAAACAATATATTTATCCTATATGTTTGATTGTTTTTCATATATGGACTATTTATTGGCAATATATTGTTCACATATTGTCAATACATTGACATTATATGATTCGTGTAATAATATATTTTCAATATATGTTTTATGTATGGACAATATATGATCCTTTTTACTAGGGATGAGAGAGCTGAAAATAAAAAGATTCAACTGATTATATCTGAATAAGTATGTCGATGAGGTAATTGTTAAAATGTAAAAAAATTTAATTAACAAGCAGAGAATATAACGAAGTTGATAGAAATTATGAATTTCGCGGAGACAAGAGTCGAAAAGCGACGCTTGATACCTTGTAGTTTATCAGTCGCAGAACTATTCCGGAAATATAGGTTGAGCGACATAAAGCAAACGCATAAATTCCCTCACGAAGAAGCAAAATTGTTATAGCATTAACTGTTGTCGACGTCATGTTAATTGTAATTTAGTAACTTTGCACAACGCTGTGTTATATTTCGCAAGAGCGCAGGATGAAATTTAACGTTTTCAAATGAACTCTCTCCCTCTCTCTCTCTCTCTCTCTCAATTCTCTCCCTTGTTCTCTGTTGGCGTTAGACGCATTTCTTCTAGTACCTTTTTAATGAAGAGATATCCTGGGTGTTTCGAATCGAAAATGACGCGGCTTAATTAATCACAAAACAGCAAGCGAGTTCGTTCGAATCAACAATAGTCAAACTAATTTGCGAAGTGGATCGTATAGGACTCATTGAATCCGCGCCAAATACGCCAGCGTGGACAAACTCGTATACCTATATGCATTGCTTTACATGCGGTTGCAGGTCAAATTTTGTTCACCGGCGCATGCGACAATTCGAAAGATATATACGCAGTGACGTTTTTTTTTTTTGAATTTATAAAGGAAATATAAACATCCTGTTCGTTGATGTGTAAGTATATAATTCTTGAATTCATGCTATTTAGAACGGCATGTGCAAATAAGAAAATCTATCAAGTAACTCGCGAAAAATATACGTATCAACATTTACAAAATCAAGCGGAAATTAAAGGCCCTTCAAGGCAACGCTGTAGTTAATGAACTTTTCATGTTTGTACAATAATAAAAAATTCTATTTACTGTTCGAACAAATTGTTACAATCTTTTCAAATGATTTTCAAAAAATATACAATTTCTTTTTATTAGTAATTTTACAAATTCAATTTATATATGAATATAAATATATATATTAAGATAGAGTGTCAAAAAAGTTTTGGAAATTTTTTTAGTCATTTTCTATTAAAACATTTTGACAATTCTTGAAACTTTTTATATTTATTATTATATATATTATATAAACTATATACAATTTAATATTTCATATCTAATGAAATATATAATAATATAGAAATATAATGTATATAAAGATCATATATTTCCCATATATTATCAATCGACTGACAATATATGGATCATATATGTTTGAGTATTTTTCATATATGGATTATATAAAGTTTTGGAATTTTAATTATTATTGTTTATTATATTATGATATATTATTTATGTTATATAAACTATATCCAATATAATATGTATAATATAAGATATATAATATTTTTTATGTCTGGACGTTTATTGACCAAGTTTGCTGTGCCATAACTTTTGTTAATGTTTTCGTAATTTTTTCCAATATTGAATTACTGGGCTTGTCAAAATTGAAGGATGTGAATTGTCCAGGGCATATGTTCTGTCGAAGTCGTGTGTTGTATGGGTGGTTATATATCTGAAACCTCCCGCACTAAAAATGGTAAATGTTGTTGCGATAGTGAAAAAAAAAAAAACAAAAAAAAAAACAAATTAGAACTCGCAGGAGTTTAATATTAAAACGGATTTTACACCGAACGTAATGGGAATTTAAGAGGCTATATCCTAAACGGAGGCAATACAAGATCAACTTTATGTAGTGCGTCTTGAATCATGATTTAGTTCAATGAAAAATTATCACGACTGCTCAATTAAAAATTCAATGCAATTCGGAGCTCATGCATAAATGCAATCTAGTGAATGTTAAATCTCAAATTAAACTCCTTTTAGTTAAATCAAACTTTTTATAAAATTTGTTCGTTTATTACATTTCGAAGGTGTATTTTCACTTGGCATTTTCGCATGCAAAACTTGATCGAACAAAATTTATACAGTTTATCATTCAGAGTTTAATAATATCATTTGATGTACTCGATCGAAAATTTTGGTCCGAGAGGAGGAGAAGGGGCTTTTCAACATTTCAGCGTCGTAATTGGAAAACTTTTATTATATTTATCAAATCTCGCATCGCGGGTGTGAATATTCTTACATCGCGACACCGTTTTTCACTTATTGATTCCCGGCAGTTCCACTGGCTCGAAACCATCAGCGGCTTGGGCCATTGAGTGACTTTATTTTCGCAAGGTGATTCCTCGTGCTAATGTCAGGGAGTCAGCGTCTCATGCAATGCTAAACCGTACCGCTGAAATGGGATCGCATTCGATGCCACAAAAGTCAACATACCAGTTCAACGCTCACGCTTGCATTATTTGTTCTCAAATTCCCTCCGCGCAGATTCGTCGTTGAAAAAATTCAACTCCCCCCCCCCCTTCCACCTACCCCAGGCGAAAATAAACATATATGACACATATGCGGACATATAAGGTAATTTGACATATATGTGGTATATGTGCAGATATATATATAATATATGTCAAGTTTAATTTTCAATTTTTAGTATATTTTTTTCATAAATATCATTTTTTATATTAATTTATAAAATACAAAATTAAATAAGTATATAAAAACCAACAATAAGGCATATAAATTGATATTCTCAGTATGTTTTACGTATGGACTCTTTCTACTGAGGAGATATCTTTTGATTAAATATAATTAAAATATATCAAAATCCTGATTTAATTGAATTTTGTTTCAATACTTTTTTCATTTAATTAAAAATTTTATCCAAATATGATACCATATCTGTTACATATATGGCAGCGTTTTTGCCTGGGATATTTTTAACCCCCTCCTTTCCACCTCAAAAAAATGCACCCCCTTTTTTAGTTGGAGTTTCATTTTGCGTTCATCTTCGCTGCACAAAGTCTAGCCACTTTACAGAACGACGTGGCAAGACTGCATCTTTTTTCTTTCGACTTGGCTAACTTTAAGGGTATCCGCATTTGCATATCGACTTATTCATACGGCCGCTTTATTCTCTCGTCCTAAGCGAGTATCTTCGGGCTGCTACGTTCGCGGAGCACTTTCAAGACAATTTTTGCTACTGACTTTACAACATGAAATTACATCGCGAGCTACCGAAAAATTTTGCCTCCAACTGAAATTAAAATTTTTCTTTTGAAATCAGACTTGGGCTCTCATCATCTTTGGAAATTTCGTTTCCTGCGTACCTCTCGTTCCTTTTCTCCGACGACGGTTCCTTCAATATATTCAGCGTCGGAAAGTTTTCTCAGTTTTATGGATTTTTACACTGTTATCAACGATTTTCGCAGTGAAGCGTTGGAATCATTTGAATTGAGAATACATTCGCTGTGAAAAGACGTTAATAATTGATACGAAAGAAGTTTGGACATTTCGAAAACTATTTCCCGTTTAATTAAGATGGACGACTGTCGCCGGGGAGAGGCAAAAAAGTTTATTGCACTATTACGTTTCGTAAAATTCTTATCTCTTGGCGGCGGCCATCTCTTGCAATTCAAGATTTGTAGTTAAAATACAAGCAACTATTTATTTTATTGTCGACGCAACGAAAAAAGTTAAATCAATTTTTTAACTCTAGTTCGTTTTTTTTTCTTCGTTCTTTCGATACAGTGATAGTCAAGTTTTGATATCGGGTTCTGACTTTTTAATGGGAAATTGTGCTTGAGAAACTTTGTGCCTTAGTTTATAGAAAACATATAAGAAATTTACAAAAAGAAATGATAAAAATGAATACGATATTACAAGATAGATGTGTTTATTATTTTATAGTAAAAATTGTTCCAAAGTTATTTATTTATTTTATGATAATATTTTGAATCAATACATGAAGAGAAATGATGTTAAAAATGTTATTATATATTTTTACTAAACGAGTTCAACTCCAATGTAATAAAAAATTACAATAGGATAAATAGATCAGGGGATAAGTCGTGTGATTGTATGGTCAGATTCTGGGGTTCGATTCCTTGTTACTTAAGAAATGTTGTTCAACGTCAACTGTATAGAATATTATACAGAATTCAAAAATAACATTTTATCTCAGAAAAAATAATTTCCAAAATTATTCGAACGCTGAAATAGAGTGAAAAAAAAACAATTATTCAAAAATGTTACAGAAACGGAAAAAATAAAGTGGTTTTAGTAAATTCTCAGAATTGGAATAACAACATAGAAATTTGACGCCACCAAAACAAACAAAAAACAAAAACATTATTTTTCAGAAATATAACAACAATCACATCACCAACCTCAAATCGCAAAATTGGAAGTGAGAAATAAAATTATTCAAAAATCTGAAAGTATTTATATTACCAATCTGAAATTAAAAATCGTAAAATTGAAACTGAAAAATGAGATTATTTCAATAAAATTCAATAAAAACATCAAAAAATGAAAACAAACGAAAACGTGTTGTCATTTCCTGAAACCTAACAATTCTACCAACCTAAAAATCTAAATCTTGAAATTTAAAATAGAAAAAAAAAAAAAAAAAAATACTGTTGTTTACAAAAACGAAAAATACATACAGTGAACTCGGTAATTTCTACTGTGTGGTAGTGCACACACACATTTATTTAGTAGAAACACACAGTAAAATCCGTAACATAATTTCTCTGGCTCCAGTGTAATCAGTATATAAATATTATATATTTTTCGAGCAGTGGCATTCAGCGTCCCTCAGCATTTGTATTCGGACAACGCGGAAGCTAATTTGTAAGATCGAAAAATTAGTCTTAAGAAGTATAGCATCCGAGCGATTATGAACTTCTTCTTATTTATAATTGATAGCAGTGTCGTAAAGCGGGATTATGTGCACCACAGTTGTGTGCGAGTGTGCACGTAGGGTGAATATCTTATGTCAAGTTAGCAAACCGGAGTTAAACCGTGCTTACTTTACCGTTGTAGTGTTTGATAATATTACGATGATGTTTCAAAACTATGCTCCGAAACTTTACTCTCTCGGGTACCCAAGCACGCGGTATGGATAAACATTGTTTCAATTTGGGCAGTCATCTCTAAAAACCCGGCGAAAACGACGATCGAAATGTCTTATCGCGACCGTCTACAATTTCGGAAACAAAAGTTAAGGTAATGTCGAATCGGGTATTACCGACATTACAGATTTCTTGATTAAAAATTAATAAATATAAATTATTTTGCACAATCCTAAACAAAAATAGTAAATAAAAAATGATGGTTTATTATACTAAAAATTCTCCCATTGTTGCAGAACCACCCTCTACTCAGTTTTTTGAAAAATAACAGTTATAGTAATTTTAATAAACAAAGTCCCTAACTCCGTGGTAGCAGTCGTTCGAACAGATTTTGTTTGCATTTTTTTATCGTTGACGAAAAAACATTGTTTTGTCGTAACAATGACCGGAAAATGCTAACAGATCATTTTCTTATTTATCATCTTTATTGCGAAGATAATCACCTCTGACTAACATCTCGGAATATTCCTTTCTTCTCCGTACGCATAGTTGGAAGTCTCGAAATGGTAAAGAAGATATTAGACCGCAAAACTTGAATAAAGACGGTAGCTCTGGGTATATTAATCCTTTAATTAATCTTTAATTAAAAACATTTCCGGCGTTCGCACTTTGTCGTTCGAAATTTTCACACAAATACAGGATAAAAATATTGACACGGTCGTGAGAAACGTTCAGCTGGCTTCCAATCGTTCTGACGCGAATACAGAATTCAGTGGTGTGAAAAATTAAAGGAAAAAAAAAAAAAAAGGAAAAGAAAAAATTAATCCTTCGAGGACGAAGCACCCGATCGAAGATGCAAATCCTCGAAGGAAATAATTGGTTAGAAACTGATCTCTCGAGCGTGCATTTTCGAACAACAATCAATCAAAGTGCTCTTCAGTCTTGCAAGACGTTTTCCAAAGCCATGCTCCTTTTGAATTCGCGACTCATGAGTCGCTCGATTAAATCCCAAACAACGTAATCAGGCTAAGCTGAAAATTAATTTTTAACCTATGCACTCATCTGCATAGTTGTGATAAACATCGAAGATTCAACAAATTTACTTTCGCGTTGATAACAGTAAACATTTATTTTTCCTTTTTTCCAGTGAATAAATTTGACTTTTGCAATGTGTTTTTAATAAAATTATCGTAAAAGATTATTAGCCGCACTATTGATCGACATGGCTCCGAGCCAAACCCCATACTCATCAATATCAATTATTACGTTTTAATTTTACAGTGTAAGAACATAGAGTCTCTTTATAAACTTATTTTACTCGGTGTATATTTTATATTTTTTACTGAAACAATGAAGATATGTTCAATATTTGTTCATACATTTTATAAAATGAATAGTTAACTGTAATGAATTATAACAAAATAAAAAATATTTAAGCACAATTTGTTGAAATAAAATATTTATAAAATTTATTTATTTAATATATAATTATACAATTATACAATTTATAGTGACATATTTTTTACAATTTTCCTATTTTTCATGGTAACCTTGAGACAATATGAAAACTGAAATTTGTTTAAAAAAAAACATATATTTGAGGATCTGATCGCAAAACAATAATTTTTTCTAAAAAACATTATATGTCAAGATATTTTGAAAATTAAAACAAAATATGGATAATTTTATTTTATGAAAACAATAATCGTACCATTTTGATTCTGACTCATCGTTTTTGTAAACAAAGTTAACTTTTCATGAAGCCTGGTTGACCCAATTTCAAAATAATAAGATATTGTTTAAAATTCAATGGTACGGTGTTAATATTTGAATTGTAATATTTTAAGGGGAAATGAAAAATTAAAAAAAAAAAATTATTAAAACAAAAAAAATTATCCTTTGCTTTTTAACCACCTGATACATTTTGTTTCATGAAATATGATACTATAATATAATCCCACGATCCAAACATAACAAACGTAAACAAACTAACCTCTCGAATAAAAACAATCTAAATAGTAAACCTGCAATATTTACATTCTATAAGGAATATGTCACACTATTTTTAATTTTAACAACTTGTTTTTACCTGCCAAAGTCAGCTTTGTTTACAAAAATGTTTCAGGATCTGATGTCAATACAATAATTGCTTTTATAAAGCAGATTATATCAAAACATTCTTGATATTCCAAACAATACCCTGATATACATATTTTGTTTCATGAAATACGATACCGTAATATGATCCCATGATTTTGTAAACAAACTAACCTTTCAAATTAAAAACAGTCATTTCTCCCCATTTGCTTTCAAAACCATTCAAATTTATAATTCCCATCCTACATTTTCTCATTTGAGAAAAAATCTATAGATCCCATAACCATACGATCCCATTGCGATAACTATATTCAGTACGTTTGTTCTGATCGTGAAATTGCATGAGGCAACGTCATATGGTTTTGCCAATTGACAAAAGGGGAACAGAGTTTCAATCAGATTTGTTTTTGACAATGGGGGCCCGTTTCTCTAATGCATGCAAATGCTTTTCTTTATCTTTCAGTTTAAAGCTTGGAGTCTCCCACTGGCCTCATACTAATCACCAAAGACTCCAGATGATATCGGGTGTAGGTCGCGGCGTAATCTTCAAAGTGACTTACACCCCTTTTAATGACTGGAGCATCGTCAAGTGATAGCAAGCCCGGTCGAGGGTGTTACGCTGGATTTAATTAATGCAATTTAGTATCCATCCATCATCACTCGCGTTTTTGCGTTAACGAAACAACCCGCTGTCAGGCGTATCACTACGATGCTTTTACGGCCAATCACCATATTGCAATTATGCAAAACAATTTTTGTCCATCAGCCGCGGTAAAAAAAAAAAACCCTCGAACCACAAACTGAGACAAAACTCCGAGCACTCATGCGCGCGTTTATTTCTCTCCGTACAGAGAGCGAGTTTGGATTTTGTTTTATGCTTCCTTTTTTTTTGCTAAAGTCGCGCGCGAAGTGTTTTCTGAAAGATTTCTGAAAGATGCTCGCTTGCAAATAAATAAAACATGTTGCGCTGTAGCAATAACAACATTGTTAGTACTCGGGTTTTAAGAGATTCTATTTGACTGTTTCGTTTAAAACGGGAAACTACGTAAATCGGCACTCAGACCGGCTTACTGAGCGTTCCCCTTAACGGTCAGTCGTACATGCACGAGGATGAATGTATACGTGTTAAACGAGCGAGCATTACCCAAGTACGGATGTATAAAGCTCCGAACGGATCCTGTATTTTGGGGTGGATCCTGGGGCGTTTAAGCGAAGGCACTGACGTTCAAAAGATGAATTTCAAGGAGATTTCGCCTCTCGGAGATAATGGAATAGGAGTGTTTCAGCGGATTCGACACTAGTTTCATACCCTGCGATGGATTTCTGGATATGCCCCATGTTTTCTTTTGCCCAAAGCTTTTTTTCTGATTTTCCTTTTCGGTATTTACAAATCACCTCGAACGAAAAAGCCAACTATACATATATAATTTTCATTTGCAAAAGACTGACATTTAGTTTGCAACAAAAGAAACAAATCAAGCTTGGCATACAAAAACCATCGTTGAAAATGTAACAGAAAAATAATTTGATTCTCATCTTCATTTTTGTATTTTCATTTTCATTTATTTGTTACAAATAATTTATTTTTGTTAAAAGTACCGAGACAAGAATCCTCCTTGGCAGACCACTTGGGAAAAATGTTTCAGTTGAAAGTTGTTATAGCAGTCAAATTGGCGACTAAATATGAAAATAATTCAGAGTCACGTTGAATTTAACTTCAATTTATTATGTTATTTAATTCAATTTAGTAAGTTGTTTTTGTGTTCATGGTCATATTCAATTTTTGTAATTATTATTTAAATTAAATATTGATATTTTTTCTTAACAATGGTAATTTCTTGAATTGCGTAGTACACATGCTATCTCACTCTTACGTAGGGCGTTTTTGTTGCAGTGTCAGAGGTTAAAAGTAAAATATCTTTTTTATTTTTATTTGTTCGGGTTGACCATTTTCTGAAACGAGCATTCAATTCCTTAGAACCACATGTTCTATTTCATGTCGTATTGTTGTAAAAAAATCTATATTTTCTAACATACAAAATGATCAATCTGAAGTGGCCAACTTTCTAACCTCAAAATAAGAACCCATTTCAAACAGTCAGTTTCTGGTCAACTTTGAAAATTATTTTTTTTAAATTGAAGTCCGATAGGTGAATCTTGGCATAAATTGATAGTTTATAATTAAAAGATCATTCGAGAATAACAAATTATTCATTTCTGTAACAATCAATATTTTGTCCTAACAAATAGTGGTTCCTCTTGAAAAAAGGTGATACAGCTGTAAGAGAAATTTATTTAATAATATTTTTTGTTAAAAGTACGTTTGATGTTTGATTCGTATTGTTAAAATGCGAATACGAATAATGTATTAGGCATGAAATTGTGTGGTGTTTCGTGGATTTGCACCAAGTTACAAAATCCTTACAAATGACAGAAGAAGACGTATTAGAACTCGTGAGATTTCAATTTCTCAGACTGGAATCTGTTAAATCCTATTCAAGTGGGGTATAAACTCTTCGTCCCTTTATCGCTGAGTTATCTTTGACCTTAACTTACTCCGGCCCCTCCCTCGTCGTAACAAGTCTAACATACGCTCCTGATAAGGTGGGCACATAAAAGTATCGAGAACTCGTTTCATGCGGAATTCCTAATCGTGGCTTTTCGCATTAATATTCGTTACGAATGATGGGGCCGAACACTTGTATGTGCTGTGCGGCGCACACAAAGAAAATTAAATAACCAAAGTTTGTGGATTTTCTTCGTCGGGTTTGAAATCGAAAGAACAAACGAACTCGTCGCCTGAAAGAAATCGCAAGTCAAACGTGACTGGGACGGGGCTATTTTGTACTACTTTTGTCTCACCTCACTTTATCCGAAATTTTTTTAAACTTCCTTCGCGTCCTTCTTTTCAACACTAGTCGGCACTGCTTTTGTATGTATGACAACCGCGCTCGTAATTTTTTTTTTCACTTTATTCATTTATTTTTTTTTTCTTTCTTCTTTTGTTTTGTTTTTTTTTTTTTGCGCTCCACCACAAAGTCGTTTTATTATTCTGGGGATGTTGTTTCAATTACGAACATTCAACAGCGATGTCCCGTGTATCGATAAGTTTTGCAAAATCAGCGTGCGCGAGTAAAAACCGAAAATGACCAAATAAAAAAATCAGTTTCAGCGGCTTGGAAATTGGAAAATTGTTGATTGCTTTTGTATTCCCCGTTTGGAGGCACGCTGATTGGACGTATAAACTTTTTTTATTTGCAAGTATCTCGCGTGAATAAGTCTTTTTCGTGTCGCCGGTTCTGATGGAACGAACAAAGTTGGTAACGTATACAGGTATACACTGTACAAACCAAGTATTTAATTATATATGGTGACTTAACTTGGAGTCAGAGTCTTTAATTTTCGCAAGTAAAAGAATAATAGTTAAGTTTGTTAAAGTAAGTATAATGAAGGTTGGTCTGTGTGCGAGTGTGGTATTATAACCTATGGGTGGATTTTATATAAAAGTTTTTAGTTTTTGTTTTACGTCTTGTCAAACATGTTGGATCATTTATGCAGTTATATATACAGGTATTTGAATGCTTGTTATCCAAAGATTGTACACAAGTTTGATATTGAAAACAATAAATTTCTGTCCAAGCATCAACTTTTAAACTTTGTATAAACGAAATTTCACTTTTTGTCAAAAGTGAGATTCTGGGTTCATTTTTTTGATTGCAAAAAAAATGAAATTTATTTAATTATAAGTTTACCTTTGTAAAAAAAGTGTCAAGTTATTTTTATAGAAAAAAGTTTGTCCAAATATTTTTAAAATGCGAAGGAATATTATGACCTATTTTTTTCATGAAAACAACAATTATTTTGCTAAAGTCAATTTCAATACAGTTTAGTTTTAGTTTTGTTTACAAAATCGAGTCAAAATCAAAAGGCATCGGAAAAATAGTTTACATAAAACAAAATTTACCAGAAAACTTTCAAAGAAATTTATAATATATTTTGTTATGGTAATATTTTTTAAATTTATATAATAATAAATTATCTGTTATATTTTGTTACATGAAATGTGATATTGTAATGCGATTCCGTGATGTTAACTTGTTTCTATAAACAAACTTTTCACACTATTTAGTTTGATATAGAAATATTATTTTAATTTATATAAAAAATAATTTTGATATATTTGTTTTATGAAACGTAATATTGACTCGTTTTTTATGTAAATAAACTTTTCATCTGCTTTTCTATCTGCTTCTTTAACCATCAAGGTCAGCTTTGTTTACAAAAATGTACCACGATCTGATGATGGCAATATAAAATTAGTTTTTATAAAACAAAATAAATAGGAAATTCTTAAAATTTCAAGAAACACTATGATATTGTTTCTATGAAATATGATACTACTCGTCTTTTTAAACAAACTAATCTGAATAATTTTCAATTTTAAAATTTTCTTTTTTTCATTAAGATTTATTTTGTTTTATAAAAATATATGTCGCATTGTTGAACAATTATTGAAAAATTAATTTTTTCCAGAAGCAGAATTCTAATCTTGTTTCTAAATTATTTTTCAATTACAAAATATAAACATTTTTTGAACCAAACTAGTCGTTGTAAAAAAGGCAGCAATTCGTATGAACATGTAAAAGGAATTTCGCAAAAATTTATCGAAGGGATTCAATTTTCAAGAACAACATTTTTTCCCCTTTCAAAAGAGAATCGGCATTGTGTGCTCTAGGACCTAATCTCTTATGAATCGTTGTGGAGAAATCGCAATAGCGTTGAAAGCGACATTCCTGAAAACAGCGAGGTAACGCCAAGTTAAAACGAGGAACTAGACAAAGGCTGCGAGTCTAAATATGCCGGAAAAGCCCTTAACTTGAATACTCACTTGGGCTGTTTCTCGAATTACTAAACAGTTGATTGTTGCCGTATTGTAAGTCTTTTTGCTTCCCTTCCGTTTGCTCTTTCAATTAACACGGGAATAATAATTGATCGAAATGGACCCTTCTTTTTATCCGATTGAAACAAACATATCAAAATCAAAATCTCAAAAAAAAAAAAAAAAAACATTGATTGAAAATTAAAAGAAACGGCTCATTTTTGATTGAATATAAAAGTGAAATCCCCCCCAAAAAAAGAGATAAATGTAAGGTGATAGGTTTATTAATTTCCCTCCATTTATGAGTTGGCATACGCATTACGCAGTCCTGACAGATTAGATAAATGACAAACGAAAAACGTCGTAGCACCGCGTTAGTAGATTTAACAGTGTCTGGATATCCATTAACACTGATGGATGTTCTTAGCACTTCCTAACCGACGCTGTCAACCCCTGCATTTACACAATCAAATAAATATCAATAACCTTGATTGATATTTACTCACTTATTAATTCATTTGGAGACAGTGCGTCATTTATGTTACGCAAAATATATCGTGCCAAAAAATCACTAACCCTCGTCCTTCTCAGCCAAAAAATTACATTTCACCTTTTTGATCTGTGATTTCCCACATTTCATATATTAACCCTCCATTTGAACTTGAACTTTACAGAGTTCAGTTTCATTATTTACTTCAGACAAAATTCATTAAATTTTTTTTTAATTATTGCACCTTAAAAATAAATATAAAATAAATTAAAAAATACAAAATTAGTTTTTTCAAATAAATTGATTTTTATTAAAAATAATATTGGATACGTGCAAACGTATCTCAGAGACGCAGTTCGCCCGGTGCACATTGAAAATTCGTCAACACAATTGAGTCAATTTCGCAGTCTTGCCTAATTTTTCTCAGAGTAGATCTGATCATGCCCTACAAGTACACAAAATTTCAAGTCGATTCAACTCTCGGAACATTACCAAAAA
>JAAMPD010001759.1:0-20679 GCA_025266255.1 Trissolcus basalis | reverse complement strand
AAAATTAGAAAAAAATGTTCTAACCAAGTTAACATTTTTCATTATCCCAGATAAAAGTTGACATTCAGTTATATTTAATTGCTATTTTTTTTTATAATCTCTCTGGCTGGAGATGAAGATATTCCATAAAAAGCTTTTCCTACCGAAGAGCATTTTTCCTCTGAAACAATAATAATAAAACGCGGAAACAAAAGCGAAAAAACAACTTCCCACACTGCGATACAAATCGTCGGCGATGTATATTCTCATTGTTTATTTTAATTATATAGAAATGTCAAAAGTTATTTCATAACGTTTTTGGTTTCGTTTTTCATCGATTATATGTGACCGTCAACAGTTGGCATACAACGAAAAAAAAAAGTCAAAGAATTTTAGTCGCAACTTTCACACATAAAAGTTGTTCCCGTGCATTTTTTAAATAAAATAATTCACCTAAATTCAGGGCATGTAAGTGATTTTTTTCGCACTAGTAAAAATTCCGTGCATGCAGGGGATTTTCCGGTGCGCCGCAAGTAAAATTTCTGTGCGTAGTAAAGCTCGAGTTGGAGCCCAGGGTAAATTTATTTGGAATTTACTTGTCCTGTGCGTAAGTATTTTTCACATGAAATATTCAAGTTAAATTCATTCAATTTGCAAAGGAAATTCGCTTGTTTGAAATTAAAGCAATTTTTATTCAAGCCGTAAAGTAAACTTCCTATACTTCATATTGCCATGTATAATGGATAGTAAATAAATAAATGATGACTAATAAATGTTAACAAGTAAATGAGAGCGTCGATTTCAGTGTGCTTTACTAAAAATAAATACAACGATGATGTCGAGCAGACAAATCAATACAGTTTTTGAGATACGAAACGTAATTTGAACAGCGTAGGTAGATAAAATGGATGAAAAATCCAAAACCAACGTTTGCTTTCTCAAATTTACATTAACCAATCAACATTCAATTTAATTCAAATTTAAACAAAACGCATTGCAAATGTGAATTACAAAAAAAAGGAAGAACAAATTTAATATGTGTGTATGTGTATGTGTTTGTGTGTGTGTGTGTGTGAGTGTGAGTGTGAGTGTGAGTGTGGGTTAAGAGCTCAATTTTTGCAAACACCAGCTCAAATTTGCTCGGATATGATAACGCGCAATCAACATTATTAGATAAACCTTGACATTTGTTAATTCGTAATGCATTGCACGACAAATTTTCTTTGTCACTTTATTGATCTCCGGAGAAAAGTATTGTCAATGAAAGCCGTGCACGCCTTTTGATTTTGTACAAAGAAGAGAAGGCGCGCATCTTGAAGGAAAGAGAGTGAAATACTCATTGACACTGAGAGAGATGGAATACTGAAAATTGCACAAGTAAAGAACAGGCAAAAAGAAGAGATGCATTTTCAAATGAAAGACTATCCATCTTCGTGGCTTATCGAACAGAATGTACATGTCGATTTGTTGCTTCTTTTAAAGCTCGAAAAAAAAAAAAGAAAAAAATGCTCACAAGTGCTCTTTGTTTTCGAAATCATAAATCCTTTCAATAGCCTTCATTCAGTTGTCTAATTAAGTTTCTTCTTTTTGTTTCTTTCTTTTCAGCTTGCACTGGCTGGAAAAATAGGGGACCCAAGAGGAGTCGACGTCCGCCCAAAATTGGCGATATTCCACGGTGAGCTGAAACTGTCATGAAAATTAGGTCAAACCCAAAAAGTGATTAATTAGAAACGGATTCGTCAATGAGACGAACGAAATGTTTGAATGGTGCATCCAAACAAGTGGACAGATATTTTTAAACATCGCAGGGCAATCGATACACAAGTATAGTTTCTAGCTGGGAATAATATTATACGTATATGCATGCATGAATGCAAGCCGCGTGTCAGTTGTTTGATGACAGCAAAGAACCAAATTGGTTGTGCAGACGTCGCAATCCGAATATGCTCCCCAAAGAAACTTGAATCACAGCCGAACTCTTAGTCTCGCATCTGAAATCACACGCTGCTCTCGCAAATGATAATAAACTTTGGTGCCATTATGTATACCAAGTAAGTTGTATATAAACTGCTAGAGGCAACGTAAACCCGGCTGGCGTGTACGAGTTCTTTGTTCAGCTTACAAGAAAAGTCAATCCGAGTCAATATCTTATTGCCAGACAATTTATTATTAATCTCTACAAGTTGGTTTTTGCGAGTGTAGCTGCAAACTTTTGATTAATAGAGCTAAAGTTTTGTTTAATAATTCAGTTGCTGGCCTATTGGGATTCTGCTCACGAACATCCATTGTCTCCATCCAAACTTCTGGACCATATTATTATTAAGAGGGAATGATTGTCACTTGATAAATATCACAAGACTACTGCCATTAAAATTAAATCAACTAAGTGGTTATTATTAAAACAAAAAACTTGATTACAAAATTAAACGTTCCAACTAAGTGTGAACGTGAAGAAATAGTAGAAATGATCGATTTGCTGTCAGTTACAGGGAAGAAAGAAAAAATTGGTGGAAAGATAGGAGCTGTTAATTTCTCAGCGCAAAGAATGAAGAGAAAAAATTTTTCTTGTTGAAGTGACATGTGTGTAGAAAGTATAACGCGACAAATATCGGTTGAGGTACGACGATATGGCGAGGCGTGATCCTGCTCTATCGGTTCGCCTTGCGTCCTGACACGCGACGGTAGTGGGAATCCGCAGTTCAAACTCCGATGCACTGCTCGCTCTTTGCGAGTCGGCTCGTGGAGAGCGAGACCGAGATGAGCGATACGCGAGTAGTGCCAGTGCCGCTAAATACATCGTATCAAACTTATTTTTTCTCCATTCAATTATTTTATTTTCCTATCATCTTGTGCGTCTTCATGCAAAAGTGATGTAATTCTTTTTTTTTCTGCTTCTTCTTCTTCTTCTTCTTTTTTCACTGTGCCAGTAGTGTGCCTCTGTTGTGTGTCAAATTGGAAGCCGGTCTGATTTGTTTCTGATGAGACCAGGTTCGTATTTGAAAATTCTAATTCTAAAAATTTTGCTCGGTAAACAGGATTGTCTGCAAACAAACTTTTTTTGTTCTTTCCATCGTGAAAGCGTCATTTCACAAACTTAGAAAATAAGCTGCTGTAAGATTAATCGATACTGGAATATAAGTCAGTGCATGTCTCTTTCATAAACGGTTTTTCGTGGTTTTCAAAAATATGTATTAGGAAAAAAAATTGCAAGGGAGATAGATGTTTTATTTGCATCAACTGAAATAGAAAATTAAATTGATATTAGAAATAAAAATACATATGAAAATTGAAGGAAGGAATGTGATGACAAATAGGATAAAAGGGAATTTTGTTTCATTATCTTGTTAACAATTAAGGCTTGCGACACGTTTTTCCTTTGCATTTGTGCAGTTGGAATTGCTTAATACAAAAAGATCACGCGAATAGAAATTAATTATTCATGAGAAAATATGCATATTCGAAGAAAATTTACAAAAATATACCACGATGATTTCCGACGTCATTGTAACAAAAAAATCCTTCGCATTTTCCGCATCTGTCGTGTTATCGAATTTAATACAATTTCAACAACTTGTAACGTTTATTAAATTTTGCCATTTTTATGACTATAAGAGAAAAAGAGTATATTAATGATATTTTGTTTCATTGTTGAGTTTAAAGATGAAATAAAAAATATGGTTATTTCTATATATGAAGTGCTAATTCGTGAGTTTTATTGTTGCACAAATGGTCGTAAGTTGGAAACACATTTCGCAAGGTATAATTTTTCTCGCCAGAAGATTGCAGACAAAACAGATGTCAATGTCGAGATGTTATGAATAATTGGAAATGTTTACTGTCACGTTTCGATGAACGGACGTGAGTTTGCCAAAAACAAACGTCGAAAGTTAATTTTAATGGGCGCTCAGAAACCTCACGAGCATTTTCTAATTCAGTTATGGACCTTTTTGTTGGGCAACAAAAAATTACATGGCAAAAGTTGTTTTATGGATTCATGAAAGACGCTTTTAGACGCTATGCTAGAAGAAAATGATGCGCGATGTAGCTCTCAGGGGACACATCCAATTACATTCCGTTTATGGTCGTGTCCAATCTCAAACGTGTTCATAATCAATTCGAAATTACATGTCAATAGCATTCCGCGACTTTTAATTCTCTCACTCGACAAATTCATGCTAATTATATATGATGATCGTGTCAATTCAATGCATTTTGATTTACTTTTTTATCACTCGTGAATTAATATAACTCCCAAATAACATGGTTGAATTAAATTTGATCAAACTTGTAACACAGCTTCTTCACAGAAATTTGAATTATTCAAGTTGTTTGACGTTCATTAATTGGAATTCATATATCACTATACCATACCAATTAATTTCTAACAAAATGAATTTGCTTTTTTAGTTGAAATTCTCTTTGGCAAGTCAAAGTGTTAATAAACCATTATCCAAGCGAATCCAAATAGTGAGAAAAAAAGTTTGTAATTAAAATAGTTAACACGAATGAAATTGTTGACATTTGCAGCGTTCGCGATATCAAACGAGAACGCACTTTTCGTATATAAGCAGCTCAACCTCATGCAGGAATGCGCGCACTTTTGCAAACTAAGACGACTTGCACACGTGAATTCAACAAACGCAAATATATCAATCTAGCGAGTAACATTCCTAGAAGAGAAAAAATGCACTCAAATGTTTTGCGAGCTCGTTGCACACGTTTTTCACCACAGCCCGTAATCGGCAACGTTTCACCTCCATTCGCAAGCATACAATCCAACGCGACCAACATTATCCGCTCACAATTATTTCGATAAGATTCTCAACCGGAGGAGTATATATGAAAAACTCATATCTCATGCAATTTTCATCAAACTTTTTTCTTCCAAATTGTATACAACTTATAATTAAAAATGTTATATGAAGTAGTAATTGGTTTAATTTATATTCGTGTTGTAGTTAATTATACCTGATGTATTGAGCGGGGAAAAAATAAATTGTCCTAAAAAAGAAGTTTTTATCGACAAACTCGGATCACATCACTTTTGGCAAAACTGGTTGGAAAAACTTTTTATAGAAGAATTATATCTGCCGGCAGATATAACGCTCCAAAGTTTGGCAATTCGTCGTCCGAATTTTACACAATCTGCGAAAATTGTTCCCGCGACCTTAAAAGTATCGTACAATTTACGACAATTTGCTTCGGGATATAATGTTGCTCAAAGACACAACTCCTCATGAGTAATGGCAATTAATCTGTAATAGATGTTTGCCACTACATTCAATATCATCATCGTTTTTCCCGATAACTAATTTATTTATTTATTTATAATAAATTGCCAGCGGTAAGCTGCATATATTAATCAATATAACATAGCCACATTTTTCAACATATAAAAAAAGATAATAATATAATGACTCAACAAATTAACATCGACAATCAAAATATCAACAAGCAAGAATAATGAATTCTATTTTCAATTTATTTTAAAAAGAAAATAAAGCTCTTTATATATTGCCATATTATTAGAATATCGACAATTTTTAATTGAAATGAATAACGTAATTAAAAATTCAACTTTTCAAAGTTATTTTCATATTCAATTTCATTTAATACTGCTTTGCTGCTGCTGCGAAAGCATAAGCAAATTCGAAGGAAATAAGTCAGCAATGAAATTAACATTCAAAGAAATGAGTTGGTAATAATATTATAAACTTTTCATTGCGGAAAATATAATACGATGACAAATAGAGTTATAGTTGGAGTTGTTGGAAAAAACGACAAATTGGCAATTAGAATCGGGTAGCGTGTAACAAAGTAGGCCCATGGAGACGATGCAAATTTATAGCGTGATATTTATAATTTTCGCAGGTCATCGATACGGTGAAAAACGGTGCCTGCAAGTCATCGCGTATGTGAGACTTTTTTGCGTTACGATTAGTTGACGAAGGTGCTACACAGTCAAGTGAAAATCGATTTTGCGTTGCTTGATGGAATACGAAGCGTGATTTATTTGCGATAAATATAAATGGAGCTGAATATATACATTTTTTTCCTCTATTTCTGTGGCAAGTCTATTATTACTGAGCGTGTTCTGGTATTGGCAGTGCTTCTTCTTTTTTAACGAAATGAAAAACTGATTAAGCATGACACAACACAGAAAAATGTGTCCTCAGCAAATCAAAATAAAAACGAATGTTTTCTTTAGATATCCAACACGACATTTTGAAATTTGACAGTATTGTCAAACAATAGATATCTACACAGCAAACATTCTAAATGACAACAATGCAAAAACCATTTTTTTACGGTAATTAATTTTTCACCATTTGTTTAACAGGGATAATTTATTGATAAATTATAATTAGCGCGTGAATATTGCATTAACCAATTTATGTTCAACTAAATTATGCAAAGTTTAAAATAAAAGTTGAGTATGTGTATATATAACATCGGAACTGTAGCCGTCAATTTGACGTATTGATAAATATCAACTTTTTGAAGGCTAACATTTTTATTTTGTTTCAATTTTTTTTTTTTTTAATTAAAAATGTCAAGTTGCAAACGACGCAATTTGGTCCTTTGATTTTATTTGCTCAAAAGTTTCTGGAAATTTTACTTAGAATTTGATTTGTAAATAAAATTAATGAAAATTTGGCGTGAAAAAATGTTGAAAAAACATATGATGAATTTGAAATGGTATTGTAAATGATGTTGATTAAGAATTGGAGCAAATTGCGGCAATTGAAATGAAAGTCAATTTTATACGTAACACCAAGTTCTTTTGATTGACGAGCGGAGATTGAGGATTTATTTGTCAGGATGTAAAAACGTAATGAATGGCGCCAAGCGTATGAAAAAGGTGAGCAATTAAACACGGGACCAATTAATGATCGGATTTCGCTTTTCAATTCGTATTATTAGCACTGTCGAGCTTCTCAATTAAGAACAACAAATTATTTAACGACAACTTCTCATCTACTTTGCTGGTTTAAAAACATTTCTTTTTTCATTTTTAATTTGTCAACTACAGTGATTTATAATTCAACAAAGTTTTACTTCCTAAATAATTAGCGCAATTGATTTTTGTTTGCTGAAATGAAAATAAAAACGAGTTTCATTTCAAAATCATGTCAGATGAAAATTCTTTCAAAGTGTTTCTCAAACGTCAGAATGAGAAAAATGAGTTATTCTTATTAGAAACTGTGCGAAGAGAGAGAGAGAGAGAGAAAGAGTTTAGTATAACGTAGTTGCATTAGACAAGAAAATAGTGTTCGTCGGTGATTCGAGAAAACTTGGTGATAATTCGAAAGCTTCAACTTATTAAGAAAATTAATTTTGTGTAATTTTTCAATCTTAATGTTGTTCATTAAAATGTTATCTAACAAGTTGAGATCAAACTTGAAAATAACACAGACTTTTTCATGAGAAAAATTGTTGAAAAAAATGTGAACCCAATCTAGACACTTTGATATTGCCAATATTTAAATGCTATTTATATTTCACAGATCGATCTGCAGTTTTTGAACACTGTGCAGGTAACGAGAAATACATCAAACTAAAAGTACCAAATTATTGAATTTTTATTCACTTCAATATTATTCGATTGATTCAAGTCTATGTAAAGTTAATTTCTATTTTATGATTTGAAAAATCTTTCAAACACAATTTTTTTTTACCAATTGATAATAATAAATTAAGTATTTTTGTAAACATTTTGTGTCTCCTTGGTACTTTTAGTGGGAAAAATTGTTGTGCCCAGCTAACAATAACCATAGCTCAAAATTGAGTTCTTATCTAACGGTATATGATTGTGCAGTAAAAACAAACTTTATGTTTCGAGGTGTAATAAAAACCAACTCGCCATTCGTCTTTCATTTTTTTGCTTCGCCGCGAGCTATGATGTCTGCTAACATGTCAACGTCACTTTTTTGCAAAACTTTTTCATATTCACAATGCCGGCACATCATCGAGAGGAACAAAGTTCAAAGTTCAGGCTTTTTCGCGATATCGCAATCACAATTTAAAGTTAAGTTTTACATAGACAAAGTGAACGGACTTGCGTACGAGAAAAAGTCAGAAAAAAGAACTCAAAAAATTCGAGATGTGTTGCCCAATTAAAATATTATGTATTGCTTTTATTCAAAAAAAGTTTAATATCATAATGAATAGATTTTGTCATCAAAGAGGTATAATTTTTCAAAGACTATGTTTTTTCTTTATATAATTAATAAAGCAAAAAAAAAAACGATTAAATGGGAATGATACTATTATAAAAATTGATAGTTTTAATTAAAAGCTAGATACATAATTAACAGTCAATTCAGAATTGATTTAGGAGAGTCTTCAGTAGAATAGAGGTAGTAGAATTTTTGTCAAGAAAAAGTTACAAAATCGAGTTATACATTTAAAATACAATTATAAAATAATTATTATAATCCATTTAAAGTGTATTTTAATAATGTGAACATGCAATAGTAGCGAAAAGGACCATAATATTTTTTCTATAATTCCATAAAAATAATAATATAACATTAAACGAGGATTGGTATATATCAAGTTATATTTAAAACATTTGTCATAAAAATTGAATCAGATGAACACTGAAAAATTTAATGTTGATTATTTGACAAATTATCAAGTCGAATATGTTGTTTTACACCATAATTTAAAAATTCTAATCTACTCAAGATTGAAATATTACAACAAAGAAAATTAAAAAGTTTGAGAAAATTATTTTCAACAAAAACTGTTTTTCTACAACAATGTCAATTATTTTAGTTAGAATGCTTGATAGTTAAAATTTATACAAATTCTTCTCAAAGGACTAATGAATAATTTTACTTGTTTTTTAAAGGAATGTTTCAATTTAGAACTTGAATTCATACTAGAAAAAAAAACATACATTCGCAGAAATCACAGATATAATAATAACAAAACAAAAATTATAAAAAGTAAATTTGAATAATAATATATGATTCGTATGAATTTCTAGTTTTCCTTATGATCTAATGCTCTACTTGACTGTACTTTTACGAAACACAGTCGGCTCACATACGGAACCGAGAAATTATTGTTTTTTAATTAACTCATAGCATTATTGATATAAAAAAATGTTTAAATCGTTTCAAGAATATTTTATACATTAAAAGTAGCACATTTTAACTATGTTTTTACATGCGTGCATCATAAAACCCATCTATCTAACTTATCCCAAAATATTTTTTTAATATCGAATTTATATAAATTTCAATCAAGATCTTGCAGCTTGATATTGAAAATGAAATATGGTATAATGTATCCAATTTATGAAAATTATAATTGAAAAATACTGATTGTTTTGATGAAAGTGTGTTGAAATATTTAACGGTTAATTTGATTGATTGCAGACGTAGTGCATTTGATGAGGGTTCGCCTAGCTCCGGTTCGCCAAGATTAAGTTCGCCCATTGACGCCTCGGAGGGGGCTCTGGATTCCTCGGCAAATGAGTGTTTCGGGAGGCAGCTATCGCAGACATTGTTAAAGTACCGCGAGGAATCGTCGGAGAATGAAGAGACAGGTCGAACGGAGACGGAGCGCCAGGACAGCGCGCTCTGCGAGGACCTTGAGCACGAGGAGGAGCATGTAGAGGAACTTGCGGAGCGCCCAGCACTGTTCCGCTCATTGCGAGTGCAAAGGCCGCGTCGCGAAAGTAGCGGCTACGCCAGCAACTTGGGCACTTTTGACGAGGACAGACGCAGCTCAGCGGCCGACCTAACGCAAGAGACGCCAGTGCTGCTGCGGGAAAGACGCACGTCGTCCACCAAGAGGCCCAGAATCGCCGCCCAGGAAGATTGCGACAAGAAAATGCCAACCACCGAGCTACTCGGCAAATTCCTCACCGACATTGACGAGGCCAAAGAAGTTGTTTCGAATTTTCAAACACTCCAATCCGTGCCATTCGGAACTGTTCTGTCCAACCGAGAAGATCAAACCAAATCTCAATTCATGGTAACTTGATTTTATTTTTACATTCATTTCACTTTTGTTCAACAATAAATTGACCAGCTACAGTCTCTCATTTCTCACTATCATTTGTTCAACAAAAACCTCGGAAACTTGTTATTCAACAGTCGTTAACAAAAGTCAAGTAATTATAGTAATTACAAGTTTTTTTTTCTATTTGGTATTGATCAATTCGTAACAGTTTTCATCAACTTTTCATCGCGGTTTTTTAATTATCAGTAATTATAAGTTTGAATATTGTTTGTAAATCCGGGCAAAAGTTTCGAAATAGAGAGGAAATAGTTGACGTATTCGAAAGAATGTAAAGTGAAAGTAAAAGAATTTAGAGGTTCTATCTTTATAATTTCAACCAAATTTTATGTTAGTATTGAAAAAAAAAGAAACGAAATTGTGAGTTGTTCTTTCCAATTATACAGTTTATTCAAAATAGTATGCGTGAAACATTCAATTATTGTTTATATTAATTTTTGGTATTACATTTTAGTTGAAATTGAGGTCATAAACGATATTAATGGCAATAAATGTATATGATGAATAATAAATAATTTAAATTGAGAAATATGAAATGAATGAGAAAACTTAGAATGATTAAATTATCGTTGAAGAGAAAATAGTGAGAAAAGTATTTCATCAAAAGTAGCTGATACAGCTCAATGTTGATATCACAATAAGGGGAGAAACTGAATCTGATTAGACGGTGATTTGAACGAAAAAGAAACCGTCAAGCCTACTTCTTGCCCTTATATTGATTAGAGTGCTCCTTGGTCGACTCAGATAAGTCAAATATGTTTTATGCCCCGTCCAGAAATACAAAGATAGTATAAAGATGGCTGATATTATACGAAGAGTCGTAAAAATAAAACAGACTGAAAGCGTTGCCAAGAGTACACTTGAGTTTGTTGGCCCTTGTCAATGATTTGAGTTATGATGAAAAACATATGTAGATTTGTAATTTGTTTGTTTGTTTTTGCTTGACAGTATGACCACGTGCAATCTTTGGGTTCCTCCGTGCAGGATTTGAAGATAGAATCTAAGCCAGCGCAAAAACCTCCGTTGATAAGTCTGTCGTTAGAATCAGGTTCTGAGAGCAGACTGTCAAGTGGGGACGATTGCTCTGAATCGTCAGACAAGTACACGAGTAGCAGCGACTCGAAGGACACATCGAAAAAGACGGTGATCTCGACGTTGCGAGAGGACAGTGGGAGTTCGATTGAGTCCTTGAGAAACGATTCTGAGATGAGTAACAACAACAAGTTGTTACCAAAGTCATCGGAAGACGAAGAAGCTTTAGCTCTGGGAAAACTTCAGCCCTCCAGGATGAGGTCGCCGACGAGAAAACTGTCCTCGCCGGGCGACGTGGAGGCGTCCGTCAGGCAGATGTATTCGTACTGTTCGCCCTATGGCAGCCCTCAGGGCTCACCCGGAACTAGGAGACGAATCTCCCTCGACTACCGACAAGACGATCTCCAACTTGGACAGTACAAACTACTTGAAACTATTGGTCAGGTTTGTACTTTTAAAACTCATTACATATTACAAACATAACTCCAAATTTCAATCAGTAGTCTCAAGTAAGCCAACTGTCACGCTAAAAATTCATTGCTTGTATTTCTTTTATTTCATTCCACATTACACTGTTATTTGATATATTTCTCTAATACAATATTATAATTTATTCAATTTTGTCACATAGACGTATAATCCATCACATTCATGTCAGATCATACGAAATTACATTAAATATTAGCCGAGAAAATATTTTTCAAAGTCAAATAGATTATATAATATTTTTGAAAGAAAGATAACTTTGTGTTGAACACTAAAAAATCTTAAAACATCATGTTAAATTTGGGTCATTTTTTAAATATTTTTTTACAATTATTAACCCGTCATCACAATATAAATTATGTTGTACAAAAAAGAATAATTGTTGAAATCGGTTTTCTTAGTTTTCACACAAAATTCAATAATAAGTTCAAAGTCATCGACTTTTTTCCTGCAAAAAGTAAAATGAGATTGAACATTTAGAATTTAAATGATTTTCTTTTTCATTTTATCTGATTCACTTGGATTATTTCAAAGTTAAACATTTTTAATTGTACTGTTTCAATTATACCTGATGCTATCAATTAAGTTGTAAAATCATTAACATTGATTGAATATTCAGATGTGAAAATCTGAGTTTTAGAAGTCAATTAATTTATACGCGGATTATAACGAAATGCACGTATTTGAATATTATAATGACTTTAGCTGAAATAGTAATGATCGACAAGCCGATCATTCGCGTGTAATGATATAGAATGTATTCAAATGTGTAGTTGAAAATTCAGTAAGCTTGCATGACGGCTTTGATCTAAATTCAACGCTAAATTCTAACTAGTTGAATTATTTATTGACGCGAAAAGCAAATGAAGAAGAAGAAGGCAATGAAAAAAGAAAATGTCACCCGGAAGAAGAAGGAAACGAAGAAGAAGAATTATCGTGGTTTGATTCGTACACAACGCAAGAGGAAAGCAAACATTTATCAAACATCAATCAATTATAATGTTTTTTTTTTTTAATTACACAGTAGCTAACGCTTTAATACGAAAATAAACGTGAGTCAGTGCGGAACGTTCAATTATCGGGCACTTTTTGAAATTAAAAATAACTACACTTGGGCCATAAATAGCGTTAATTAATTTTCAAGGCATAATAATCGCGTGAGCATTTACGACGAGTTTATTCCTCCGGCGAAAAGCACACGGCGGAATTTGGTTTGGTGTGTGCATGTCGATTGCAATCAGGCATGAAACAGCCGGCTCCTTGTGTCGAGTACATCATCAAGCCATCAGAAGTTGTTTTGGAACATTCTTTTGTTGTCAGCCAAATTGATCTGGCGTGTATTTTTGGTTTGGTTTCAGGGTTCCTATGGTATAGTGAAATTAGTTTATAATGTAGAGGATGAAACAAATTATGCGATGAAGATACTTAGCAAGAGGAAGCTCATACAAAAGGCGGGTATTTTTGGCCGAATGGCACCTGGTCGCAAAGGTGTGAACCCTTTGGAAAAGGTTTATCAAGAAATAGCATTGCTTAAAAAATTGGACCATCCAAATGTGGTTAAGTTTGTTGAAGTTTTGGACGACCCGGAAATAGATTACCTTTATTTAGTCTTCGAATACGTACAAAAGGGTGAAGTTATACAGCTACCTACTGACAAACCATTAGATGAGAACACCGCATGGTCGCATTTCCGTGACGTTATCAAAGGTGTCGAATATTGTAAGTATTTCGAACAAGTTATTCTCACTCTTTATCTCTATTCAAGTCTCATTTTCATACAAAATCCCTCAGCTAACCTTCACAGCTTTCTTTTAATATTTATTATCATTATAAAAATAATTATTTAATCATTTTAATAACATACTCAAAGTGTTGATCAAAGATATAAAAAGCATGTGAAATTAATTTAAAAAACTAATTCATAAATTTTTTTAATTCTTGAACAATTTATTATGATAATCTTGAACAATTTATTTTATACATCATTTGATGAAGTAAGATTTTATTATATTTGTTGGTTTCAGTGCATTACCAAAGGATTGTACATCGTGATATAAAGCCTAGTAATTTATTAGTGGATAGCGAAGGTCGAATCAAGGTGGCTGATTTGGGGGTCAGTGCCGAATTACCAGCTGACGGAGAGCTACTTACAGGGTTTGCTGGAACTCCTGCATTTGCTGCCCCCGAAACGATGAAAAGTTCCGCTCAGTACTCAGGAACAGTAAGCCTTTTGCTTATCAATGTTAACACTAGAACGCCCGGACGTATTTTGCCAAAAAATTAAAACCTAGTTTTTAATATAAGATGATAAAAATAATTCATTAAAAAGTTAATAGGCGATATTTCTGGTCATTCAACTCAATAAAAATTGACTTAAAATGTGTAATTAACATAATACAAATTTATAAACAGAAAATTAACTTTTAGGTACTGGTACAAAAAAGTGCCATCGGGCGTTCTAGTGTTAATAATATTGAGATATCTCCCTTATTACGTTTTCTTGAATCAAAAAAGTAAAATTATATTTTCAAAAAATATGAAATATTTAAATTTTTTCGTCGTCAGCCTAATTTTGCAAAGATTTTTCCTTAGTTTTTCTAAAAGACTTTTTCTAAAAGCTAAATAAACATCAAAAAAGTTCAAACGTATCAAATCAACATGGAAGAACTAACTAAGGAAGTTGTTTGACGCAAGAACGACATTTGACTGAAA
The DNA here is from genome assembly GCA_025266255.1 of Trissolcus basalis. Taxonomy (NCBI): domain Eukaryota; kingdom Metazoa; phylum Arthropoda; class Insecta; order Hymenoptera; family Scelionidae; genus Trissolcus; species Trissolcus basalis. The sequence goes on along the minus strand of JAAMPD010001759.1, from coordinate 6,435 downwards.
ACCAACTTAAAGCACAACTTCAAAATTTGCGTCTAAAAATTTACTTCCTTTTAATAATAAAATTTGAATTAAAATTAATGATGGATTTCATTTTAATCTTGTTAGATATAAATTTATAAAAAAACATGGGTCAAATTTATTTATTACAAATGATATTAGCTGAAATCCGAAAGAAAAAAAACTTTTTTTTCTAAAGTGTTTCTTTTGAGACAAGAAATAAAAAAAAGAAATAATTTAGCGATGATCAAGGTGTGTTCTTTGAATTACCCCAAAGATACAGTTGTTTACGCGAAGCACGTTCAAATGAAAACCGCAATGAAAACATTACCTTTCATCATACATGCCACTTTGTAAGAATTAAGTCAGATTGCATTTTTATTTTATAACATAAGATACCAGTGTAAATGAGCCTTAAATCATCCCTAATCCTTCAGTGTATATCTTTTTGACACATATTTCAATATACATAAAATTAGTTAACTTTTTATAACATTAGTCAAATATTTAACATTTAAAGTAAAGATTCTTTATAGGATTTCATTTTACGATACGTTCCCAATCCCAACGTTGAATACGATTAAAAAGTTATTGAAACGTACTCGAATAAAAAATATTCCATTACATGATTGAATATTCGAAATCAATCTAACGGAATAAAAAATATATAACAAAAAAAATGAATGCTCTAATTTATTTTGACAGATGATACGTTTTCAATTCAACACAAGCAGTAATTCGCTAAATCAATTTTTCAGACGGAAGTTAAAAAGTTGGATCAAATGAATTCAAAAGATGAGTTGTTAACACGACCACTCCACAGGGACAAAAAAACGTGTAAATATATTTTAATTTTATATTTATCAAAAAAATAAAATAAAATAAAATAAAATAAAATACGAAGACAAGTATTCCGAGTTATTTGAAGACCTATCCCTACCACACAATATTTTAACCTCAACCCCCACTCCTTGAGGGGTGGGGGAACACTGAAACCCCTATTTAACAGATAGGGGTTTTTAACAGAAACCCCCATTTTTTGTTACAGATTCAGATTCTACATCAGAAAATATTTTTATTATATACATTTTTCATTATGAATCCCACAAGGACACAAATATACGTGTAAATATATTTTAATTTAATATTTTTCATATAAATATCATAAATTTTTTCAATAAAATTTATGTTTATGTTATATTTTATTTTTGTAACTTATTGCCGCATTATAAATAATTTATAAATAATAAATAATTTATATGTAGTATAAATATATACGGATATATTTTAAATATAGAAAATTACACGTAAAATATATTTTTTATTCGTGTGAGACTATCGTGGTTAATTGTAGTATAGTGAATTATCACATCGAATACAGTACAACAGAGATACTGATGATGTAAAAATTCAATCGCTAATGGTATATGATTAAATAAAAAGTGAGGATCAAAAATAACATTGGTTGGGAATATAGATGAAATATCATCAGGGGCATGCGTTATGGTAAAGGCAATAAGAGCCCGAGTGATGATTAGACTTTGTGGCTCCATATGCCGAATGAATTTGCAATGTGGTTTCACATAATTGTACTATACACTTAATTGTCCATTATGTGCGCGAATATTTCGACAACGGTAGCAACTATTCCCGCGAGCAGACAAACTTTGGTTTTTCCATGAGGAAACATTTTAAAACTGCGATTTAATTACAAGAAAGGAACAACACGCGTTATTCCGAGTTGGTACAATAAGTGAACTTTGTTCATAAATTGCAGCGTAGTTTATATTCATAATGCGAGACATTTTCAAAGAGTTGAATAAGCTTTTAGCACAGTTGGCGATTATGCGAAATTAAAGATAAATTACTGGTTTCCATGATATCATTTGTACGGTGCATTTAAACAACAACACTTCACCGATTTTCGATCCGAACAACAACCCTCGTAAAATTGAAGATCGACGCCGCATGTTACACACGCCAACTCTACCCTGCGCGCATACTAATCATCGTCGGTAAACCAATCTAACTTTGTCATCATAGTTAATATTATATACGCGCGATACAAGCCAAATATATTGTAAAATACCCGTTTAGCAAACGTTATATTATTTCAAATGCATCACCTCTATCAGGACAATTTGTATATTGCCCATTTGACAAAGTTCAAGAACTAGTTTCCATCTGAATGTAAACATTAATATTTATATGCAGATATTAATATCTTTCTTTCATTATAATATATTTTAAATTATGTCACAGAGTAATTTGCATTTATGTTCATAATATCATTTGAGCTGATGTAGGAACAACTAGAGCAATTGTGACAGCAGAGAGAGAGCAATTTGTGAAAGGTTAATTATTATCAACAAAATACCACGAATTTCTATTATCGAGAGCAAAAATTGTTCCTTTATGTTTCGTTAACTATTGTGACAAATTTTCAGCTACAATTATTAGAAAAAAAAATTTTCGGTTATTTAAATTTAATTAAATAATAATGTTATGTAAATATTTATACAAAAATTGTGTAGAGGGATAAAATCTTCTATAAATATTGTAAGAATATTATATTTTTTAAAATAAACATTCAAATATGTTTACAAAATCATTAATTTGTCAATTTAGATGTAGCCCCACCCACATGATTGGGAATGGGGGTAAACAATCGCTAAAATGAAATTTAAAACTATGCCACTCAATTTTATGAAATTTTATTTATCTGAAACATATTTTGTATAACATTTCAAAGATTTACATAATGAAATTAATAAAATATACATAAATATCCATTTTGTTCATATTGTCAGAAATATCAATTATAAAAAGACCAAATATAGTTTAATCATATTTACATCGGAGAAGGTTGGAAGTCAACATTAATTTTATCCGTCACAATTACCCCAGTTGGCCCTACAACAAAACTGAATAAAACATGAAATAGCTGTATTAATTAATGACAACTAAACAAAACATAACCGAATCGATAAATTCGGTCCGACCGAGCACGAATTATTAACTACAGATTCAAATTTATTTGTTCAAGTTAATAATAACAGCTAATCAATTAGGCGAAATTGTTTTTCTTGCGCGAGTGCCACATTGAATGCACGTTGCAGTTGAAAACGTCGCGTTTGGATTATTATTATCAGCGTGAGCTCACGTAGTTTAAACTCTCTAATTAATTCCAGTGGGTGGAGCGCAAAGAAAAATGTCTTGCAAAAGCTAATCACACCGTGAGCCAAAAAAGTAATTCAATTTGGCTGCTCATCGCTTTGTGTGCCATCGTTCGGAGAATCTGAAATTAATTATTATGTGAGACCGTTTTGCGACTCAATCTCCGCGTTAAAGAGGAAAATTGGTCGCAAGAGTGGCTTTCATCAGATGACTAATTGTTTCAAGGATATAGTATTAAAAAAAAATAGGACTAGAGGAGGGGAGAAAAAAAAAGGTAAGATTGTGGTTTGCACGTGAGTACGTCTCACAGCCAGGACAGATATTTCTCTCGACGTTTCCCTCCAGGCTCGTGCATTTCAATTTGTCTCCTCGGCTTGTGCAAGTAGACTGCACTGTCATAAAGTATATATACCCACTATTAATGTAACATTCGCAGATTTATTTATACGATGGCGTCTGTTGTATGTATACAGGTTAAATTATCTATTTGATTCAATCAGGATAGTTCAGCTTTTGTTATCACTGTTTTATTAAGATAAAGAAAATTATACCATCAGATTTGTTCCCATTTGATGTTCAACAAATTTTCATTAAACGAAAATTTTTTACTTGATAACTTTGTTTGTTTGTTTTGTTTTTGAGACGCACGTTTTTACAAAGTCGTTGTTGCGGCTGTGAAATATATATTTTACGACAGCGCTCGCCAATTCTCGCGACAAGTTTACTGTATCATTTTGACGTTTACATGTATATGCGCCATGTCAAAATTAATATCTGCGAGTGCGGGGCAATAAAACTTTTGCACCTCCACGACACGTTTGCCGTGTTGGTGTTTACGCGCACACGGCCCAACACAAACAACGGGGCGGATTACCTCTAAGATACGCTAGCTCTATATAAAGTATACGCGACTCGAAAGGTTAAGGACTGACGCGCAACTACTGCAACGGACATTTAGACGTGAGCTATAAATTAAGCTTTTACGGCTTCTCTTATTTTTCTTGCCCTTTTCACTCGCAATATCGCCAATCCGGCGGCGCTTTTTATACACCGAAAAACTCACCCGTTGAAATACAACATCCACTCTCTTTTCTGTCTAAATAATAGTTTTTACCTACTCAACCAACTTGGAAATTAAAACTCAACATTTTCATCTCTACTCTTATAGGCAGATTTGTAGAAATATGAATCCAACGAGAATCAGAGGTGGAATTTCATTGAAGCAATGTGAAAAAAATGGAATTGCGAATTTTCAAATGAAAAATGATCGAATTAGTTCGATTCTGAACAAAATTAAGATGTAAATTGAAAATTTTTTAATTATGTCATAATATCTTTACATACATACATATTTCAAAATATATTTTATGTATCTTTTTACAATATTTAAAATATATCCATATATATATATTCTATATATCAATCATTTATAAAGCGGATATAAATTATACAAATGAAATTTGAAATAAGCAGAAATTTTTCCACAAATATATCTTATATTTCTATTAAAAAGAATAATATATTTAGAATATATTTTCTTAATTTTGTTTAAAAAATTAGAAACATGAATTTCAATATATATTTGATATATATTTTTTATATTTAAAATATATCTGTATATATTCATAAATTATATTAACAAAATCTAAAATTAGAATATATTTCTAAATATATTCTTTGTACATTTTTTTATATTTAAAATATTTCCATATATTTTTACATATAAGTGACTTATAAATAGTTATATATGAATTATGCAAAACAAAATATAAAATAAATATAAATTTTTTTTATATTTAAAATATATCAATATATATTCAACATATAAGTATAGAACCTTATAAATAAATTTATTTATATATTCATATAACAAATTATTTAAAAAAATTAATATAAAATTGAAATATATTTAAAATCCTATACACGCAGAAAAAACACATATTATATGAATTATTAAAATCATTAATGAAATTACTATAACTTATTGTAATCGAGATAAATGGTGTAGCTTTTGACAAATTTAAATATAATTTTCTAATCATTTTTACTACATGATGTTGTAAATTTCACTGTAATTATTATAAAAAATCTAATAAGTTTAAAGGATAATAATTTACAAGATGTGTAAGATATGTCTGGGTTACAATATGTTAGAGTAATTTTTATAACATGTTTTTTCTCCGTGTATTCAACTGAAGAAAATTTTTTTTTTAGATGAATAACAAAAAAGTACGAATAGACAGGTATCGAAGTCTTCATGAAAACGTTAACGAAGTGAAATGAAGACGTCAGAGTTGCAATATGCAAAATGCTGCGTCAACGTTATCACGTCTAGCTGACGAGGTGGTAAACCATTTTTCGAGTTTCCGCGCGTCTGTCTTATTGTTGAACCTCCAGACCTCTCTTTCTCTCTCGTCTTCGGCATCAAGATTTAGACGCGCGTCTTGCACAATAACATATATGTTGCGTGACCGGAATTTACCATCATTTGCTATTCCGAATCTCAAGCTGGTCGCGTCACGTGGTGGCAAGTGTCAGAACCAACTTGTCATCTGACATGTGACATTCATGTAATTACACTTGTCAAAAGAAGAACAATTTCATTCAATTTTTTTTTTGTTTTTTTTGCCTTCAATAATTCAGCCAATATTTACTCCATTGAGTTGACTCGAACATTTTTTGATTTCATTTCTTGAATGTCAAGTTGACTTTTCAAAACAAAAAAGTAAAAATGGAAAAAGAAAAAGAAGCAACGTCAGTCGATTGAAATTCCGTTACAAATTCAAGAGCAATTATTATTGTTCATATTTTTGACTACAGTTTGAAATTCAAAATTAAGCATGACGACGTGAAGACATCACTGCTGCCGTTTTAATCAAACGAAAACGACATCAAAGGGCATTCCAATTGGCTTATCCGGCGTCGACATTGTTCCAGCGCAAAACGTAATCAAGTCGGGGCAAAAGAAATAGCAGAGGTAAATTCCAAGAAACAAACAACCTTCGACATTTGTCAACGGTGTATACGCACCCTTCTTTCAATGCCATTGCATGTAACCAACGAGCAGCGGCCTTTCTTTCTTTCGTTCGCTCTTTTACTTTGACGCGGCAGCGCAGTCTTTTCCTCATTTATTTCAAAATACTAACCTCCATCTCACATGCGCTGCTAATTCATCTCTGCCATACAAATGTCTCTTTTCATATTTTCCTTCTTTTTTTTTTTCTCTCTCTCTCTCTCTCTCCTAATGTTTTATCTCTTTCC
>JAAMPD010001758.1:0-20746 GCA_025266255.1 Trissolcus basalis | reverse complement strand
TTTTAACTTCATTCTTACTGATTTCGCGATAATTAAATATTTCAGAGGCGCGCGGATAGTACGTTTGTATTTTAATTTTATTTTTCATCATTGAATCTGCACTCTAAAAAGTGTAAGATTTCGGGATCGAAATTGACTTCTGAAACTAATGCTGATATTATCTATAATACTCGGACAATTCATTACGTGATTCGCATCATGAAGAAAAATGATCAAAAATGAAAAATTTTTTGTATTATTCTTTCCTCTATGGTCCGGGTTACATCTTGAGTTGTTCTAGTTTATAGTTTAGTATTATCATTGGTTTTAGAATTGATTTTTAGATTCTGCAATGACTACATTTTTCAGAGTTGCTCGCGGGTAGTTTATTCTGTACAATATTTTGAATCGCGACATCTGACTAACGTCTCTCCGTGTTAAAATCATTTTTAAAAATACAATTAAAGGTTTTATTCTACATTAAATTTTATCAATCGATTATAATTTATTAATGTATCAATGAATTAGGCATTCTAATGTAACGTCATCCGGAGTCATTCTGACAGATTGGGATTTCCAACTTAGGAGAAAAAGCTCAAAATCTGGGTTTTCCCATTTAAGGTGATGCCGAAGTCATATAGGTGCAACAAAGATAGCGCTAACGATGTATCAACGAGTGTGAGAAAGACAACACTAGATTGACTTCGGCATCACCTTAACGCCAGTTGTCAAAATTACCCCGGATGACTTTTATTTTCATATTTTTCAGATTTTTCAGCGACAACTACGGCAGCGAATCAAGAATGAGTGCAAACAGCTAACTAGTGATGGAATGCAAGGGTTGCAAGGGGAAAATTATCAAAAAAGGTTCGTTAAAATTGGTATTATATTTCAAAACTGAGTCTGTATAAAAAAATTGTATAATTTTTGTATAACCGGTACTTCACCGGTATTTTAAAACAAGACAGTTTTCACCTTTATTTCAGACCAATACAGTTTACATCCATATTTTGAAAAAAGACATTTTACGTAAGAGCTATCGATTTGGTCAATTGTTTTACCTCGTCATAATATAAATCATCTTGAACTTTTCAAGGAACGTGTTTTAATCATAATTTAAATCTGATCACAACGATACTTAAATTATATCGAAAATTGTTGATCTTTGAATTTTATTTCACTGGCGTCTGAAAGAAACAAAAAGGAATCATTAAACCAATGTAATTTCAGAGCTTTATTAATTTAGCAGAGGGAAATTATTCAGAGAGGGCGAAATCTGAGTATTGGAAGTAAATATTGCCCGCCCGGGAAGCAAAGTAAATACTAATGTTTCGCAAAAAGAAAAAAAAAGAGAGAGAGAGAATACCGGGGAAAGTAGTTTCGTTGGGAGCTCAGAAAAGCTCGGGAAAAAGTAACGAGGGCTGAGCGAACTTGCGATCAATCAGCTGATATCGCCCGACTCAATAAATCACCTATTGTATATAATAAATCTCGACTTGATGCGTGTGGTGTGTACATTTTTACCACAATTTAGCACGTTTTTCAACAACAATCGTCAGCGCTCTTTAATCTGTGTTTAATGAGTCTTCGCCAACATGATACGACCCGATAATTAATCACGGCGTAAAAAAAGCTTCATCTCTCAACTAAATTGACTTTTTGTGTGATATGATGCAACCATTTTTAACAACAAAAAAGTAAATAAATTAAAAGCGATACTTTGATAAATTAAACCGAGCAAGAAAGGAAGCATCGAGAATAACGTTAATGTCGATATTTTCGACGGCACAAAGTATATTTTCATTTTTTGCAGAATTTCAATAACCACAGATAAAGTAATTTAACGAAGCAACGACGTCGAAACCGCAACGAATCTGCGAGCTCGACGATAGGCCGGAGCACATTCTTCCGTTTGGCAACAGAAAGGAGTTTCCCGCGAAGACGCTTTTTTAAAGCGACGTCGGAAAAGATGGATCGAAAATCCGACGAGCGTGGGGGTGCACGTGCATAATTTATCAGCGCATATATACTCGTCAAAGCTACCACAAGAGCTCTAATGTTCACGCCGCTGAGCGACATAGACGTTTGCCGATAAATCATTCGTCTAATCATGATGCAAGCTGCCAGCCGGAAGCATAGAATCACATGCTTGGAAGTGCATTAGCACATCCTTATAAGAACGTGTAATTGAAATTGCATTCCAAGCTCAAACCATTACCTTATTTTGCAAAAGAAGCCAAATTAGAAGACGCTGCAATGCGTGTCTTAAATGAAGACACTTTTTGTCATCATCTTTAAAATTGATTTTCAAATAATTTCTCAAATTAAAACCAAGTTTCCTGATATAAGATTTTTTTAATAAAAAGTTTTTATTAAAATTTTGCTTTCAGTTTTCAAACTTTTTTAAAGTTTAATGCTTTTCATTGAAAAAAAAACGATGTTGAAATGTTTTAAGTAACTACAAAATATGTTTACATAAGAGATTATATTTGAGATTACAATTGTTTACAAAAATGTTTCATTAAAAATGTATTATTTTTCAGTATTACAGTTTGATAATATTTGTTAATTTAAAATGTTGAGAAAATTGTTTGTTACAGGTTATGAACAGAGGATAAACGTCACCCGGAAATATTGCAACGATTTTTCATGGTTTTCATCAAAAGAATGTCAATCAGGATGGATTTTCTTCAGGGTGCGTTTTATCTACGTTTTAAGGAGTGACAGTATAATCATGAAAATAAGTCGCCCACGCGCCTCGCCACGAAGAGACAACAAATGCACAAGTTGGTCGTACAGCCGAATTAACAAGTTCCAGCAAAATGAAAATTAACGTTTATTGTGCAACTGGGAAATTTGTGGATGCGTGTCGTTTAATGGCGCTGGGATTCCAGTTCGTTTGCCAAATATGCCGAACTCATTTCAGAAGGGTCTACAAGTTAGACCAACAAGCGCGCCCGCAAAATCGTGCGGTACGCGTAAAATCCGTGGTCGTCCTTTGAAAACCACCGACCGCACATCAGACAAATATCAGGTAATGACAGACCGAAAAAGATTTGGAGAAAAAAAATTTCACTTTGCCTTCTCGCAGTTATTGCCACATGGTCGTTAGAAAAGTTTTCGTTGGTTCAATGAGAGGAGACTTTCTATTCAATTTACGGTCATTCAAGCAATGGAAAAATGAGAATGAAAAACATGATGGAATAACAAAATGAAAACACCAAATTAGGGGGAAAAAAAGGAACGAAAACAAAGGGAGATGTAAAATCAATCACGATCTAATTAAAATTAACAGTAAACCATTACTAGGAAACAACCTGACATTTCGAACAGGCAGTTCGAAAAAATACTTTTCCCCTAGGCCAACTTCATGTTTCATATGGCTCTCCCCTTGTTCAATTCCGCATCGTACGCCGTAAAACAAAACGGGCGACGAAAAGGGAATAGAGAGAGAGAGAGATAGAGAGAAAAAAAATAAAAGAAAGGAGAAAAAAACAACGCCGCGATTTGGCAATAAAAAGGCTGCGCCTAAACCACTTTGGTGAATCGACGCCCGGCATCCGGTACAAGAGTTTTGCACTTGCATGACTCCGGCGCGATGCGTGCCGGAGTTTTGAGGAAAAGGCCCGTAAGTAAGGCGTACCTGTGTTGGGGAGCAGGTGCTGCTTCTCGGATCTCTCGGAGCCAGTTTCCAAACCCGGTCTTTTTCGCGTCGGTGAATTCGTGCGACGCATTTGCACGTGCACTCACTCACACGAGCGCAAGTACAATGTTCGCCAAAAGCATAACGGGAACCCAAGAGCTGCATCTTAAAACGATGTTGTGATCCTGCGAGGGCTTAACCGGATCAGTCCTTGACGTCTCTACGTTTTATTGGTTTAAGTCTCCGAGAGAACCGACAAGCATTTTTGATCAGCAAAGAAAGAAAGAAAACAAAAATTTTCCGTCAGACAAAAGTTTAATTTTCACTCTCTTTCTCTCGGCAAACGAGTGAAATTAAATCTGACTAAACACCCCGCGAGCCGTTGTCTTGTTTCTGAATTTCATCGCGCAAACCTTTTGCTTGTTCACTTTGCAAACATCTTCCCTCTGCAACACAAAGTCGTCCATCTCAAAGCTGCTATTAAAATTTGATTAGCTGACAACTCGCAGAGCATTTCTCGACATCTGGTTTTCTGATCGTTTTCCGTTCTGGACGTTGGCTTTTGTTCCATCCACTTGGCTTCAACCGTGAAATATCCTCGGAGGGCAAAAAACACCGAGGACACACATCTGTCCGGGCCTGTACATATCGGTGCATCAATATGCAGTCGAAACCGCTCTCCACGCGTGTTCAAGGCGGTGTTCATAATGCGCCGCGCAATGCATACTCCAGTCTGACGGCGTTTCTTCAATGTGCTGAAAAATTTAAGATATTCTTGCCCGGGTGTATAATGCTCTACGTGCACTCGAATACGTTCGAATGTTTATAATTCAGACGGAATGATAGAAACGATGCGTAACTCGCATTGTGCGCGCACGTGACGTTCGACAAAAGAATGAAGCGAACAACAAACTACCACGCCGCTGAATAAACGGTCATGAATTACGTCAGGAAACGTTTTTGCAACAATAACGGATTTTGATCGCTCGCAGACGCGTATTTCATCGGGTTTATGCTTTTTGGCCTTATCTCATTCTGTTACCTCATTTGATGGTCTCTAAAACCTCAGTATTTTAATACAATTTGCATTTTCAACTAAGTTGGATATAAATTCAGCAAAACAGTCCAGTACTTTCTGTAATTGTTTAATTATAAATTTACTAATACATATTTATTTTTAGTCAAAATTTTGACTTTTTATAATAAAAATATTTATACTACAAAAATATTGTAGTATGGAATACTTTCGTAAACATTAACTATATATCACAGAATTAGTCATATAATGTTAAAATTATTATAATTAATTATTATAAAAATGTCTTCAAAAAAAAGATATAAATTATCAAAATTGGTTAAAATTTTTTGCCTTCAAAACCATGGCTGAGACACGTTTTAAAACATATGCCAGTTTGATATTTTAGAATTGCAAAAGCTTCATAAAACCAGAAAAAATTTTCAAAATTGAAAGATGAATTGAGCCTAAACAAGGGTGGTGGGATGGTACTATAAGTGTAATTGATTATGATAGCAGGAAGTCATAGGGAACTGTGGGTGGAATGAAGAGGGCCATCCTGTACTCAGTATTACTAGAATGAGCTGCCTGCTCAATCTGACTCGTATTCATTCTTGAGCGCCTGGTTGCTTCTGCTAAGTAGTGCATCTCATTAATGCGGCTGTGAAAAGCTTCATCGATCTGAACAGGTATAATTGTCTCTAACCAAAATCCCTGGCTAATTCCGTTTGCTACAAGGACATTTACATGATTGCAAATTAAGAGGCGGTTTGAAAATGACAAATTATAAGGAAACCCGTACGAAAATATCTTGAAAACTTTTGTCCAGTAGGTAATAAATCTTGGATAGGAAAAATGTTTGTTTTTATTTTGAACTAACACACACGTGCAGCTGACAACGTGCTCGAACTTCATCTCATTGCATCTCATGAATATGCATACAAAATTTCGCGAACCTCGCCCATTAACGCCTTTCGCGAAACAACACCGGTACTTTGATGCACTGCCATGAATAAAATTCTGTAATTGCCAAAGCCCTGGTGGTCACGCTGTTTTGCAGCCATGAAACAACAATGTCAAAACCGCCATCGCCATGCCTCGTCGGGGTCACGCCAAATTATGCAATCCCCATGGTGGGATTTCAGTTTCAATCAATGTTTTTATCTATATTTAATTCAGTTTAGTCATTCATACATACTCTGTTCGGTTCTTTTTTGTTCATCCATCTTTGTATGATCTGACATTTTAGACTAATCAAATCTCGTGCATTATAGTTCAATAAATCTAAAACAAATATATACAATTAAACAATTACACATAGATTAAAAATATTTACGTCTCGTATAACTCAAGCATGGGTTATTTCATTTTAACCGAACGCTTTTAAAACTAATATGAATAATCATAGTTGCGTTCCATTTCAAGAGAAGGTAAAATATATATTTTTTGACAGCCAAAACATCGTACATATTTACGTTCGTCGTCTGAAATATTGCAAGTAAGACAGAGCAAGAGAGAGAGAGGAAGTTAGAAGGACAATGGTACAGAGCTTCGGTGGATGATGCCGAGTGATAAATTTATCCGGATAGGGTGGCCGTAACGAAAATAACTGCCACGGTAGCACATCTCGTTTCTTCGAGATATTCTGCCAAGTGCGTAACTTGCAACTTGGATAAACTTTAACGCGACAATTTAATCACGCGTGGCGACATTTGTGCGACTCAAACGGCCGGATAATCGCGCCACTGTTCAACCAACTACGCGATGTTATTGACTTATGAGTTTCTTTCTCTCTTTCTCGTTTTCTTTTCAGGTTACTGGGCTTCCTTATTGATTTGACATTTCTTGGCGCATTGATGTTTTTGCTCTTCCCTCGGTTGTGCATCGGACATTTTGAAATTCACCTCCACCTGGTTCGCATAAATATAAAAACAATATGAAAAGTTCAATTTGATGAAAGCAAACTATAAACGTGAGGGATGGGTCTGAAAAAAGAAATAGAATAAGGTGTCCTGAGCTTTTCTTTATTGCCCAGGAGGTTATTGGGGTAAAGGGAAGCAGTCGAATTTGCACCTCGAATATTGAATTTTTTGTGACGGCACGTAAAAATTTATGACTGATATATAATGCGCCTGGCGTTATGGTGGAAGTGAGATATGGTCATGAGTAAAATCTATGAGCGCATCTTGTATGCAAATTTTTACTATGAATCAATTCAATTATGCTTTTCATAACAATTTACAAGAAAAATATACATAAAAGTAAAATAAACATTTTTCAAAACAAAAGTAATATAAACACTTTTTATACGTTATTGTTCTTTAATAATATTCATAAAATATTGCATTGTCATTTTATCATGATTAATATGAATTGTAAAACATTGATAAATTGAGTATTCTAATATGTAAATTGATTTTGCAGATCTCATGTGGAGGCAGGCAGAAACTGATATTTCACAAAAAAGGAAGAGGTATCCCGGAGCACCAAGTTTGATTCATCTGAAGAGAGGCGAACAATGAAACGTCCATTTAGCTCAGCATGTGCAGCGGCCGAATTCAACTCTATCCAGAGTCTGACGTTGAAAAGAGTTTTCTCGCACATCTGCTTCCTCGGAGCACGTGAGCGAATCGCAAGGCCAGCCGTCAAAAAGGAGGAAGTGTCAACAAAAACGTTAGTTACAAAAGCACCAATCCAAAGCCTCCAAGATTACGTACAAATTCGTTCCGAGATAGTATTTACACGCAAAACATGAACGCAATATAACGCGGTGATTATATCGCGCGACGAAAATAGTACCTTCGAGAGCGACAGATAACGCGTGTGCGAAAAGAAAAAGGAGCCACGGAGGCGTGGATGCTTAACCGACGCAGCTGCTCTTATCAGCGTCCTGCTTTCTGGTACAGTTTGTTGCACCGTTGTTCGTCTCTGAAAGAAAATCGACGGCCCGTATTCAGTTACCGGGATTACGGGTCTTGGCGAGCGCGAGTGTCAATCACCGGACCCGAACAATGCCGACGATAAAACACACCCCTCCGCTTATTTTCGGCTCTTTGTATCGCTCATAATTTAAGCGGGCGCACGTTAATTTCGGCTAGTATGTTGCCGAAGAGAATTGCCAATTTTGTGCTCTCAATAGGCGATGGTTATTTGATTATATGCTGCGTGACTGTTTTTGTGGTGCGACTACATTTTTGCCTTTTGATTAGTCATTCTTGAGAAATATGTCAGATGCTCAAACGCGATGAGTCGCTCGAAACTGGAATATGATATATTTGTGCAAACCACTTTTCTCTTCCTTTTTATTTTTTTCTTTTTTCTTTCTTTTCTTTTTTTTTTTTTTTGTTTTTTTCGTTTGTCAATAAAATGATGGTTTGAGTAACCTACATTGGACTGACAATAAGGACAATTTGACGAACGAATAATTTATAAAAAAGAAAGTGGATGAAGAAAAAGTACAAAGTAATCAGAAGGCAGGGAGAAATTTTACACCAGACAGATCAGAATAACAGCATCTGTACTACAATTTCAATTAAATAAGGCTGAATCAGAGGCGAGGCAAAACTAATTACGATTCAATTAGTCCGACGAGTGAATCTATATATACACTGTAACGAAGCCTAGTCTTTGTTATTTTCTATAAATTAAATCACAACAAATTAACGAATTAATTAAGTTCACAGCGTACGCCTGAGCTAAAAGACCCCGCAAGTGGCATCGCTAGCGTAATTCGGTAATGGATTCCTGTTCTAAGCTTCCTGAACGAGGAGGTGTACCTTGGCTCAAACTATGATCGATATCGTTTTTTTTGTCACGAGACATCCAATTAAAATTTTAAATTAATTTTTTTTTCGTCACTTCGCGTTTCAAAGAGTCTCATTTCCTGTCTAATACTAAAGATCTCAATTTACGAAAAAATTTTTCCTTGATGAACAAGAATAGACTGAAAAAAAAGGTGTTTTGTTTTATTTTTTGAGCACGTAATTTTGCGAATAAATACTCAACTCAACAATGCAACACAACACTCGAGAGTAAAGTAATCGAAAATACTTGAACCAAAGTTGATCTAAAAAAAACAAAGAACTGCTGGTTCCGTTGTATGTTAACTTGTTGCATGGTATACTATTGTTTTGTTTTTTTGTTCTTATTTTGAAAATGTAGTCCGTCGAATTTTCAACAACGCATGAGTAATTAGGCATCATTTGAATCACTTTGAGAGTGGCAGGAACTTTTTTGATATCGATTTTACCTGCACTCACAAGTTCCGAGAGGAACGTCTTTTTCCCCCTTTTCGCATTATAATACCGCTGCGGCACTCGAGGCCACGTGTAGTAGCCGGCTGAAATATAGATCCGACCCTTCCGGTATCTTATATAATGCGAATGTCTGAATGTATATCCACTCGGATGTGTTCAGGTATACACCTATATATGAACACACCTATACGAATCGAAACGCATCTGTACGTCTAGATGAATGCGGTTGACGAGAGAATTATTTAGATCGAAAAATAAAACCATCGCGAATTTTCATCTCATTCACAATATTTGTTTTATTCCAATTTCAAAAGAGCGAAAACAAAAATGAGACCTAATCTTTTTTTTATCTCCCTTAAAGAGACGAAAATGCTGTTTCCTTGCATTCCAACCGTATTTAATCAAACCGCATGAATTTTGTTCCTCTTTTTGCGACCTGTGCACGCACATACCAATACCAAGCGTGTATACACACCCGGACAAAACTGACTTGAAGCTCGTCTTTCGCTTTATCTCGCATTTCTCTTGTTCTTCTTTTCCTCGCGTACTTTTGTGCGTGCTCTAATGAGATTGGTTAGCGTCTTTCTACGCGTGTGCTCGACACATGGTGTCCAGGGAGAAAAGAAAAGAAAACGGAAACAATCTCCCTCCGACTTGAATTACTTTGTCAGATGCGAGTTCAAAGTTTTGTTCTATCCCTCACCTGCAAATTCTTGAAGTCACATTTTTTTCAAGTCAGAATCTTTCAAGGGACCATTTTTTTCAAGTCAACTTTTTTTAAGCTAAAATTTCTTAAATTCAACATTGCCACCCTCACACTATCTCAAAATATAGTAAAATATATTTTCAGCGGCAAAAAGTTAGATATTTTAAATATACATCATTTTTACGTGAAGGCAAATGAAAATTTTGAAATTAGAAATTTGCAAATGAAAATTTGTTAAAATTAAGACTTTGGAACTGCAACATTTTGAAATAGGATTTTGTTACCTGGAAATGTTTCATGATTAATTTGTGAAGTGAGAATTTTTTAAGGGTTAAATTTCTGGCTTGAGTCAATAACGGAGCTAACCCTCATCAATTTTGTGGGAAGGTGATAAACAAAAAGCGTAAGAGCTAAATGACGTCGCACGATAGAACGTAGAGACTTGCAAATTTATCGTGTAGGTATTACTGAACAGTACAAACCGTAACCTGTACACGTGGCAAAAGTAATTGCCCATTGATAAGTTATCGCGTAGGTTTCGCGTGACTGTCACGCACGGAGCTTCATAAATATACAGGGCATTCGGCCACAATCCCTGAGGTATAATGTACTTTTCAGTTTAAAAGCGTAATACCTTGCGGTTCCTTTTAATTACGCTACTTTTTTATTTCCGGGGGCTTGATTTATTTCGCGGTCGGCCTGGAATAGGAGATCAAGCTCTCCTGGACCAATTTCTTTGATTCCATTTTTAAAGAACATTCGATGTATACTGACTGGTGCGGTATTAATGCCCCTTTTAAAAGAGCGGATGTAATAGGACAAGATCTCATTTGCTGAAGATTACATTCAATACAAGAAATAGTACAGTGGGAGACAGTACGAAAAAATCCTCTTTCCGCGTTTGCAGTTCCTTCTGACAAAATTAAATGGGAGATTTCATCATTTGCAATTACAATTTTCAGTAACTTTATTGTTTAAATCTGAGACAAAAAAAAATGATTCGATTTTTCTTATTTCTTATTTAAAACAACAAAAAATAATAATTAGCAAATTACAATGATGTATGTCGTTTAAATATTGATTAAAAATAGATTCAAATTTGTGTATTGGATTATTTGTATTCAATTTCATGGTTGGACTTTTATTTTGTTATTTATATTTGATGCGGTTGGATGAATGAAATAAGCTGGTGGCATTAAAAACGGAAAATTTAACCTCGCAAACCGTCGGTGGGAAAATTTACAATGGCATTATTAGATTAGGCTAATGCGAACGCAAAGCTGCGAATGGCGCTATTTTGTGCAAAGAACCGCCTTTTATCTCGTCTCTGCTGGCGTAATACAAAGCCATTAGCGGGCGGAGGCTACGTCGGTCCGCGTCGTTAATCTGCCGATCGGGGAATGTGTGATGGCTGCTGCTGGTGCGGAATTCGTGAAAGTAATTCGCGCGATTGCGACGCGATACGCCACGCAAACGTGCGACGGCATGCCGCTCGCATAGTACGTTTCGCGCGTCTCGCGTGAGAGCGTTAACTGCCTCATCGGCTCACGTGTAGGAGCGCTATCTGATCGCCACGGCGTACCGACAACTAATAATTGCCACCTGAAATTCACTCTCCCCTGACCAATGTCGTTAACTCGTTCCAGACTCGTGTACTTTTTTTTCTCTCCTTATTTTTATACCTCCGAACTTTTATTTTCTCTTCTCGTACTCCGCAAAAGCAAACTCGAATAATAAATAATGATTTGCAAGATCGAAAACTTTTTCTCCGCTCTTATGTTTCATCCATGGGAGTAAGTTGTCACGTTATTTTACTTTGAGATGGAAATACACCTCCAGATCAAGTTTCGGATCATATTCAACCTGGGGAGAATAAAAAAGTAATAAAATTACGCGATTACGTACTTGGAGACAATTTTTAATGCGAAAAAATATTATTGCCACTGGTTCTCAGTTAGGTTCTTTTTTGCGGGTGTTTTTGTGACATTTATTGATATTGTTTTTTGTTTCAGAAAAAATTTTGAAGGATGGATGTTGGAGCCTTGAAAAGCCATAGTCGAGAAGTGGAAATAAAACAGCAGATGGAAAGTAGAAGAATGATCAAATTGCAGGTTCTGTCGCTCGTAAAAATAACGATTGGTGAGTCAAAGTTTGATCGATGGGTTTATCGACGCCGGATTTTCGTGGAGAACGGACAACCACCCACGCGGCGCGACCGGTGCATGAATAATCCTGCGAGATAATGAAAGTGATTACGCGAATCATATGCGACAGGCGCAATATCCACGATGACCTTGAACGTGATCCGAAATGCAATTGGACCCGCATGCTCCTGGCATGAACGAGCCAACTTGTCGAAGTTATTTTGCCGTCCGAAAATCGCATTATTCATTTTGCAGTGTCGTCGCCTCATTTCATTACGCGTTTTAACTTCATTTCCTTTTCGTTGAAAACATATTCCGGTGAAAACTGAATTATCATCATAAAGAACATTGTTGCAAACAAAACTGCATACAATATTTATGACAATTTTACACTTATGAAGTAAAATTACATGTTTGATGTAATTTCATATAATCTTATGTAAAACTGTTGAATCATTTAATACGTTGTATAATTTTGTTTCCTTGTAATACACGTGTTTGAATTTCAAATTTGCAAAAACCAAAACACAACAAAAAAACTTCAATTTAAAAGTGAATTATGTACAAATAAAATAGAATCACTTTTGAAATAAAAGTATACAGTTGATGATACAAATTTAAAATTGTAAGATGTGTAATGTTATATTCTATACTCATGTTTGAATTCAAATTTGGCAAAATGAAAAAAACATGTTTGATTTAAAATAAAGCTGAAGGGGACATTTTTTTTCATTTCAGATATGAAAAGTCGTGCGTCTTGTGAGAAAAGTGAAAATCGAGAGGACGCTGAATAAAGCAGGAGATTAATGCTTTCCTTCCTGAAGCAAAGGTATCGAGAACTTGAGCCCTTTCTACCTGTCAGGCCGCGGGAGAGAACGCAGTGCAAATCTGGGAGAATCGTGGGGCGCTCGGCAAAGACATCGCTTCATTTTGCTCGAGTGCGCAACGAGAGTCACAACTATAGATAAGCAGATGGGGCGGGCGGAGGAGCGTCGCCAGCAGCGGCCGACAGACAGGATGTTTTATTCGGTATAAATGACTCCCCGTTTCAGGAATAAGATTGAGATTGTCTCGTGAGTAAGATTTGTTTGGACAACTCACCGGCCAAAAGAACGCCCGTGCATAATTTATGCGAGACACGCTCTCTACGCTGGAGCAAACACTTTTCTGCCCAATTTTTGTTGTAAATTATTGAGTTCGCCGTTGGGTTTCCAGACTGTTGAGTAAAGGACCTTTAAATAGACCTCGACTAATTTGGGAGAGTTGGATATCAGTTTTATTTGCAATTTGGTTCTTGATTCTTCATCTTATTGATCCATTTTAGTTCTTTTTTTGGTTGATTGTCTTCTTTGTCTCTTTTCTTTTTATTGTTTCAAATGTCAAGTTTAAAAATGATGATACACTCAGTGTACATAAACTGTTATTTAAACACACATAACAAAAGGCTGTAAAAGTCTTGAAAAATCAACCGTGGCATCTCTTACACAAACGATCCAAAAGTAAATGTGAATTTATGAACCATTTAAAACTGCTCGCTTTGAATCAATGAACCGTTTCAAACAGCCTGCCCGGTTGCAATAATAATGAAATTGCACGTACGATCCAAGATTAGGCATGAAATCGCATCAAACATATTGTTTACACTTTTTATGATACCAGATAAGGACTTTCCTGCAAAACACGCGGTTTTCTTGGTTCAGCCATTATGTTTTTTTTCATTCAAAGTGACGTACAACATTTGTTTACACAAACGTTAAATTTTATTTGGATTTAGAAATATGAAAATGTTCATGCCAGATAGTAGCTTGTTTACGATGACATTTTTTTAGCACACACATTAGTCCATAAAAATGTCAGTCTGTATGGAAAAAACACAACCTTAAGCGACAATAAAAACACTTGAACATTAGTCATTCGTGGCAGACTCGTAGATCGACGCGAGTATTTGCACAATGAAAAATTACGGCGTCGTTTTTACTGTAAAAATGCATTTTTTTGGTTGTTAGAGCGAGAGAGAACGAAGCGTAGAAAGAGATGAGACGAGCGAGGCTTAAATCGGGATTCCGTAGTTCCGGCAGGCTAGGCAGGATTTACAGAGCGAAGCTTTTGATACCCGAGACTCGGCTGCTGCCGAGTTCTCGAGAGA
The DNA here is from genome assembly GCA_025266255.1 of Trissolcus basalis. NCBI lineage: Eukaryota > Metazoa > Arthropoda > Insecta > Hymenoptera > Scelionidae > Trissolcus > Trissolcus basalis. The sequence goes on along the minus strand of JAAMPD010001758.1, from coordinate 6,857 downwards.
ACGAAGGGGGAAAAACCCTTTTTATTGAAATGAATAACTCCAAGTCCGCCCGCTATTTGCCAGCGCAGGATTTAACGCATGCGAGTCCGAATATGAGGACCGTGCACAAATTTCTCGTGGACACGAAGTTCAGAAAAGGTCGTGTTCTATAACTTGAGACGCACAAATATTGAGAAAAATATCACCGCGCGCATTTTGGCCCGAGTCCAGATGTTACCGAGAAGTTTCGTACAAATGAAACGACAAAAATTAAATTGCCGGCAAACGCTAAAAGAAAAAAATCTGAGCGTCATTAAACGTACATTAATTTGAAACGTTTTACAAAATATTGGAAACTCGTGGCGGATTAATTATCTACAACGTTGAATAATTTATACATTGTTTAATGAAACTGTTGATGAAAGGATCAATGAAAGATATTGCTCGGAGGTGATAATTTAGTTTGTATACAAAAAAAAAAACATGCAAACCTATCAGACTGAAAATAAATGTCATTAAAATAATTCAGATTGTTGCACGAATGAATGAAATGTCAAACGTGAGTTTGTTAAATATATTTTTAGACACAAATCGATTTTTGTCGTTGAATTTGAAATAATTCCATTATAAGCGAATTCAAAGAACGTATCAATAAAAATTGAACTGCACACAAAAGGATATCGGCAAAATGTAGCAGAGTGTTTGATCAAATAACGTCCGTTTGCGATAGCAAAATAGGGAATAGCGCATTTTTTAAATTATATTCGGAGCGAGCGACGTCAGTCAAGATGCAGTATTGAAAAAAATAATAATAACGTCACAAAAATTCGAACTATTACCGGGACGGATGAAAAATCGCGACCTTCGTTCGACACGAAAACGTTTGATTTATACGGTTATTGAATTGTAGCGCGGTTCAAGAGCCGTCCTCTCGTTTGTAGCATAACTTTTTCTTGCGATCTGAATCGCGCGTCGAAATTGTCATCAAACCTCGGACAGTGAAATTGCATTCGAGAAATTTCGTCGCAAATGAAATTGTCCAACAGCGGCCCCGGAAGATGCTCATTTCCACTCGTGACCCAGGCTATTTATTTCGATGTTGCGCCCTGATATTGCGTCCTCCAAGCTGTCTCTCGCTTTCAACGGTATCGCATGAACTGTGACTTCAATTTTTTTATTTTGATAAAACGATATGATACTTTCAACTGGAATGCCAGTTGTTACATCGTGGTGAGCGGGTTTCGGATTCTCTTTCCTTTTGCCTTCTTTGTTAACTCGACACAATGACATTTTATTTTTATCTTCGTTGTTCTAATTTCCACGGAATTAGTAAATTCATCACGTTTTGTTTGTTACTGACTTGAATCAAATTTTTTAGCTTTCATGTCTTTCTGATATTCTGACATGAAATTCACTCAACTGAATGAATGCATTTTACCATTAATTAAAATTCAATGTTCAATGTAAAGTTTGTTTTAGTAAAAAAAAAAAAAAAATCAACAAAACTAAATCGGATTTTGTGGTAAGAAGCAGAAATCGTGCAAAAACATAAATCACTGAAATTTAATTTGAAAGATACATTGAAAATGCATTGTGCAATTAATTGAAATCTATCCAAGAGTGAAGATATTTTTGGTGTAAATAGTGATATACAGAAACCATTTGTTCAAATTTGATAACACCCTCGGTACAGTAAATAGAAGTACAGCGATGAGACATTGTCTCTGAGCCATCCATAATATTTTGACAAAGGAAGACGAATAGTTTTAGTTGAAGTGTCGCAGCTGCTGACAGTCGCGTAAATAATGACTAAGTTTCGGTAAAGGAAGCTGGCGGGCGCGCACATGTGTTTCTGTTTAAAACACTTGTTTCTCCCCTCCCCCTCCTCCGCACGAGCGATTGTAAAATATAAATCCCGATAATAAACAGCCACGCGCTCTTTTAAGTCGTTGATTTGCAGCTAATGATACTCGCGAGGAAGTGTCTCTCGCTGTTAACAATGGTCAATTACCAAGTTTCTTAGACGATAAAATTTACGATAATGTTTATTAATGTCTAACACAATAGCGAAGTTGTAAACTAGGAAAGTTGTCTGCTAACTCGAATATTGGGGTGCTGTAGCCTTGGGCGCATATTTAGTACTTGCTACTGTTTACTGCAGACGATCTCTGTTATCCAATTTATTCGTGGAATTTTCAATAAAAAATTCGTAATGTCTTTTGATGTTAACTCAATACCGAGGGCAATGGAATGGTTAATCATTTTATCAAAACTTGCTAATCACTAATCAATTTACTCTACACGATCTCTGTTATCCAATTTATTCGTGGAATTTTCAATAAAAAATTCGTAATGTCTTTTGACGTTAACTTAATTCTGATTATATAGTGAGATCGAATTTCTAACTCCGATCGGAGATTTTAAGTCCAACCCGAAACAAAAAGAAAACTTGAATGTCACATTCTTCATTGAATCGTTTTAATTGTTTATTGTTTCATTTTTTTCCAGTTTGTCAGTTGATGCTATCCTGTTTCCTTAATCGAATCAGTGGACAAATAGAAAAATCTGGTTTGAATCAACATTGTTTGATTAGTTTACAGAGTCACGCACACTCGATGCTCAAACAAACAGATGTTAATTACATTTCACTGGGACGTGTGAGTTATCATTCGATAAGCACATCTTCAAATACTCCGTTTGCAAAACCAACTTTTCGCTATCGTTATTTGTCGTTTTCCACGAAAGTTATTTTTTCTTTCGAATCGGTATTCAAAATTTAATTCGACTAGAAAAGTTTGTTATAACAAAAATGGTAACAATTTTGTATGTTTTGAAAATATTGTTTAGTGCGCGTTTTCGTATCTGATTCCTCAGTGGGCGCGTCCAAAATACAACACAGGGATGGGTGCGTAGATGGCGCGTCTATTATACCTCCGATTGCAGCCGCGAAATAAGTCAAAGGCGAATGAAAAATTTGTTTTTGATAGAATAACGATGCGGAAGGCAAAACGCTTCCGACTTCTTGAAACTCAATAAAGTCATGGCTTTCATGGCAATGATAACAAAAAAGGGATCCCCGATAGCGAGTGAAAGGCAAACAATTGGAGGGATAAATTGGCAGAACCCGTCTGCCAGAGTCTGTGATTTCACACGAGTTGTTTGGGAAATATTTAAAATGACGAGCCTGCTCTTGGAGCTGTCGATACCACTCGACAGGCTCCGTAACTTCAAGAAGAAGGCTTGACGTCTTTTCTCCCTCTCGATATAAGAGCAGCTAGGGCTGCACTCAAGCCCTAAAGAAAAAGCTTTATTGTTTCATAGACCAACCAATTTTTGAGCACCTCAAAAACTACTTTCAACTTCAATTTCAAACTCCGATCGAAATCTCTTCGAATGTTTTTCTAAAACAGACATTTTTATCTGAAAATAAAAAATTCCAATGAAAGATTCAAATAAAGAATGCGAGTAAAAAATCTGAACGCAAAAATCAAATAAAATATAAATAGAAGATTATTTGAAATGGTAAAAAACGTTTGCAGGTGAAATATTTTGTTTTCTAAATATTGGTGAAAAAATGTTCGCAAAAAAAGAGGGAAAAATTCTTACGGAACACGAGTGGTTGCTTCAAGGTCAAGTCGCACGTAAGATCCTTTTCACAGGCGGAAGCGCAAATCGATTAACGAAACCCGCGCCAGGTAACGAGATTCACCAATTGTGCGGCCCAAGTCTGAAGTCCGCGAAAACACTCGCGACGTCACAAATATGCGACACCTCACGCGGGGTCAGAGTCGCGGAATCCCGCAGCTTGATCGATCACGAGAGGCCACCCTCGCGAACTTTTGCACTCACAAATCCTGTCGCAATACAACCTTCGATCCAGGACCGAAACTCCTTCGTAAATTTTTTTTTTGCACACACAGATTTTTTAACACGTCTAATTTTTGGTTTTTTGAATTTAATTTTTTTTATGATATGAATACAAGTTTGGTATATGTATGAACAGTTTTGAACTTGACTTTTGAGTTAAATATTTGTTTAGCAATTATTTAAAATTACTTATAACATTGTGACGAAATTGTGCGAGTCAGATAGTTGTTTGTTATAATCGGCGGATTGAAAATGAGCGCGTAAAAAGCGCGGCGTGATCAAAACGGGAGAGAAAAAGTACGACGCGCCTCAGCGGACAGCCACGCTCGCTCTGAGAACAGAAGCGTGGATTAGGGCATGCGCCGCGCATCCCCACCGCGCATCTTACGCGCGCTCCTCGCCACCCACTCCAGAGCGTGTAACGTTATCTGTATGCGTCGGCGGGACGAGGGGCCCCCGTAATATATGTACTTTGTGATCGCCGACGCCGCTCCGGTCCAGCACAGAGATTCACAATCCCTACCGAAGAAACTTGTTAGATATCAGCTGGCCCGACCGACGAATTCGTGTCTCAACAGACGAGAAAGTTTCAGACACTTTCTTTGTACGGGCACATCCTTTTTTGTATCAACTTTTTTTTATTTTTTTGTTTTATCGACCCTCTTAAGATACAGGAGAGAATACAGATAGTTTTATTTTTTTGGTACACCGCTGATAAGATTTGCGCCAAGGTGAGATTGACGACGGTTTAAGAGTCAGAAAAGTTTATGCGCCGTTCGATTTGTACATTCAATCTTATCTTTTGGTGTTTCGTTGAACCACTTCTGGTGGATTCTCTTTGGCTAAAAAATAATCGTCGATCTGAGATTGAAAGTTTTGTTTCGGTTTGTCTACCGACGTTCGGACGTCTAGCGTCAGCTGTTCTAATAGAATGCAGATAAAGTTCTTTTTTCGAGAGGTCTCTTGGATTGATATTTGAAAAGTGGGCAAAGCATTTTTCAGCCCTACGATCATAGGACTGACCAGATGTTTGAATTTGCTTTATAAAAATGTTTGCATTTTAAATCGTTTAGATTCTTCTCTTAAATTTGTATTTGATCATTCCAGGTTACATTTTTGTATCAAAGTTTCAAACTTTCAAACTTTTTCATCCGGATTTGGTTTTTGCGTTATTGGCAAAATTGAGTTAGAGAGATGTGATAATCTTATTTTGGAAAGTGGATCGTCCTGAGCCGCCAGTAAACAAAAAAGCAAATCCTTCATGACACGACAAAGATGTATCCTGTCAATATGTACGGGCAGATTACAAGTGATGAATTTGTCGGTGCTGTTTAACCCTCTTTTAATATTTTATAATGTGTGAAAATGAAATGATGTCGAGACCAAACTGACACATCAGTGGCGAAGAACAGATTATAATAATGATACAATTTAATTGAAATTTAATCAAGTTAGATATTAATTAATATTTTTAATTATTATTATACTCATTTAAAACTTTAGACTAATAATTATGATTTTTTTCTGTTTTAGGTAAGTCTAACTCATCTCTGAATTGGCATCGAACAGGAGTCATAATGTGAACACTAATATAAAAAAACATATAAACAAATATGTATTGCACATATTTGTATGTTTTACCTGAGAGGGACCAACGTATATCAGCCAAATTTTCACACTGATACGAGTCATAAAATAACTTTTTTTACCCATCTCGTAGCTATTCATTTCAAGCAAATTGTCTTTTTTGCTCAATTTCATCACCCAAATGAACGCGTTTCTATCTGATATATATCTGAAATTGATCGATTGGACAGAGACAAAGTTTGCTCTATAAACTCTGTTTATTTTGGTAAACACGCATTCAGTAGTGAAACTTTTTTCCGTTGATACATTTGCATCGCAATAAACTGAATCATATCAGTTCATTAACTTGAAAACGAAAAATCATACATTTTAATTAAAATATATTTCAATCAACGAAAATGAGCAAAAACATTCGAATGGTAATGAAAAGAGAAAGTAGTATGGATTTATCATATTGGTTTCGGTTTCACGATGAGTCGGTGAAAAAAAATGTCATATTTGAATTGGATTTTTTTTTGGCAATTATTCATTTCAGTTGATTGCTTCGCTTGATATTTATTATGATTATCAAAAAGTCAAGTGGTGGGTTTTTTGACCTACAATCATTAAAGAAGAATAATTCTTCAAACGTGTTTTCATAAGCTTTGCTTTTTATGACTCTCATATACTTCATCAGAAAGAAAATCAAATCATAATTTGTGTAACGTTTGAGTGTAACATTTTGTCACGAAAAAGTAAAAGTGAGACAAATTATGAATAAATGCAAATGTTCAACTTGAAAAAGTGCTTACACATAAGCGCTCTTCTTTTAGTCAAAAAAAAAAAAAGATGAACTAAGTTTGCAGAAAAGTATATTCACGAGGGAACTATTTAAAGTAAAAAATGGTGCTTCAGAATATTTGATGGTATTTATAATTTCACATAATGATTATTTATTCTTGAATCAATATTATAAGTACGTTACCAACTTTTTTATTTATAAATATAAAGAAAAGCTTTCCACAATTATTTTGAAATTTAATTGACGGGGAAAAAGTTTTTGAAATGTGTACAGTCAGCTTGAGTGAAGAGTATAGTTCAAACATCGCGTTTTATTGTGCATCTTTTATGTTGACGTCAATCCTAGTGTATATATCATTAAAATTCACAATAAGAGAATAAAGCATGCACAAAGAGCAGCTTACGTTTTACCAGAGTTAAGAGCCTCAGTTAAGCTTATAATGCGAAAAGTTTGCATCATTTTTTTGACACTGTAATTCTTCGCATTTTAAAGCGTAACTTGACTGACAAATGAAGATTATCATAAAACAATGTTAAACGATTACCTATGCACTTTGCATCTTTTTGAACTGGAAATGAAAAAAATTCTAGCAATAATTTTAACAACTTGAGTTCTAATTTCTTACTAAATATAAACTACATTT
>JAAMPD010001757.1:0-20688 GCA_025266255.1 Trissolcus basalis | reverse complement strand
TTTTTGATTCTAGCATTCCAAAAATTACTTTGTGATATTCGATTTGATACATATTTATTTTATAAAATGTTTTTACCAACGAACTTACAAAGAAACAGTGAGTGCTAAGAATTGAAGTTCTAACATTTATTTAAAAAGAAAAATTGTTTCAATAATAAAATTATGAACTTGATTAGAAATTTATCCTACTTCCTACTAATATATAAATTTCAATTTATGTTTGTCTGTTTGTATGTTTGTCGGTTTGTCTGTTTGTCTGTTTGTCTGTTTGTCTATTTGTCTATTTGTTACCATATTTCTCGAAAACTACTGGGCAGATTAAGTTTAAATTTGTCCTGAATTGACGCTTATTTTTTTGCGAATTCCATAGGCTGTATAAAGTATCGATTCATATCACCGATTTTGAGAAAAAATATTTTTCTACATTTAGCCATAAGAATTAGATAGTTGAACTTTCTAACTAGCTGAATAAACTAACAGAACATTCAGCATCGGTTTATGAAAACATATATATATATATATATTCAGAACATGAAAAAAACATTGTTTGTTGTGAGAAAATTTTAAACAAATTTAAAAATTTCAATTTTGAAAAATTATCCAATTTTTTTCATAATTTCAATATTTCTTCTTCGCTTAATTTTTCTTTTGTGCTCCTCACGGTTATTAGCGACGCTGTGCCATTAAGTAAACAGTAACGTTGTTCATGACAGATAAAATTATTGTTGTTCATTGAATTGTGGATGCATCCAATTTAACATATCGTACACATCTAACGTAAGCAAATTATATTAGGGGTATGTTTTTTACTTGAAAACTTAAAAACTTGTTAACTAGAAGTGATCATTTTCAAAATTGTACATCACATATTAATAGCTCTTAGAAATACTACTGTTTAAAGTTTGTGATGAAAAAAATACATTAACAATAATTTACACCAATAAAATGCTATTTGAAAATTTACTACAAATGACACACTATTGTTTTTTTTCACTATCTTTTAGAAGTTAGTCTTTTTTTCCTTCGAAAAATGAGAATTTTATCAAAATTACGTAAACAAAAGTGAAAAATCTCAAAAATTAGATGTATATATGCTTTGTAGAAATATCGTTGTGAGTTTACGATTTTTATTACGTAATTTACATTACGCGAATAATCCTACTGAAATATATACAAACAATATACATTTATTTTGCATATATTGCACAAAATATATCTATATAATTTTCTATTTGATATAAACAATTTTGTTTTGAGATATTTATTTAATTAACAAAAACTTTTGCTTCATCTATTGATTATATGAGTTTAGAATATATTGAATGTTTGTTGCAGTTAGAAGAGTTGTGAAAATATCTTTAATAGCGGAATAAATCGGTCATCTTAGGTTCGTGACATCGTTTTAACTACTAGGTTCACAACCGAGTAGTTACTCATATTTCTGAGTGACGACCTTAACACATATTTTTGTTCTGAATAACTATAACTAATTTAGTGTACAAATTACCCTCATGACGTTTACTGTTGATTATAATTCATCACAAATCCAACTGGATTCTTGTATGATATGTTTAACAAAAACAAATCTTATACTTTTGATTAGGAAAAATAAAATGATTTCACATATTTAGTAGACCTAATTGCTTCAAAAACTGTTGAAATGACCATTTTTTAATTTTGACAAGACACTAATGTCTTTTAAGATGTGCCTTCTGAAGCACAAGTGCCTTTCAGGGACTGTCTCTAAAAGCACCAGCATCTTTTGGGGACAGTCTTCAAAAGCACCAGCTTCTGAGGACTGTTCTCAGAAGAACCATAAGTCTTCGGAGACTGTTTTTGATGGTGAAGCATTATTTAAATATACGAGCTTGCTCTGAGAAGAATCTGTATGTGCGACACGAGCTTATATTCATAAGACATTTTAATATGCTAAACTTACATCTTTAAATATACACGAAAACACCAAGACATTCTTTACTTAATTCTGGAAAAGTTATTCTTTCGTACAAACAAAAAATGTTTAAAGATGATAATAACTGATTTTTTAATAAAACATATAAGTATGTATCGTGTCATGGACAATTGTTTGTTTTTAAAATAATGGTTTGCATTAGACATTTTCAGTTATGTCAAAAGAACCTTCATTTGATAATAATAACGCATTAATAATTGCTTAATTTATTTGTATTCATTTTTTGAGTCTAGGCGATTGAGTTTGATTATCATGCGATTAAACAATACAATTTCTGTTTGAGGTGCAGTTTATGAGTGATATATAATAAATCAGATAGAAATATGAAGTACATACATATTTGATATGGTGAAGTGATTAATATATCGGGATATATATACATGCTCTATATGCTTCTACAAAAGTAACATATAGAACCTACATATGTAAAATATCAAGCATAATATTCGTCTCATATGACAAATACACGTCTTGGTATCGACCCCTATATGCATTTTCACTCTAGTTATCAGTATCAATTGTATTCATCGTCTGGTATCTTTGTATTATTTTTCATAAATTAATAATAATATTTGAAAAATGAATAAGGTTAATTATTTCGATATTTGAGCAGAAATTTTTGAAAGTCAGATATATATTCTCAACTTCAATGCATATTAATGAAGTTCTTGATTCCTGAAATTTTTCTACATAAAAAGTATATATTGCAACAAAGTTGCGATTAAGTTCATCGATAAATTATCATAAATACTTATTTCATCAATAGAAATATCATCAATACGTAGCTTATATAGTTAACAAATTCACATGACCTCAAAGTAGACATGTCAAGCTAAGCTTATATCAAGCTTATGTAGCAATGTATAAATTTTCTATAGGTGTTGAACATGTTTTTTCAATTACCTTCTTGATTTCAACTACCTTTCAACTACATATACTTATTTCGGAACAAGTACTTTCGATTATTCATGAAAATTTAAAATTTTTATTTCAATGAAAAAGTCATGGCTTAATATTTTATCAGAAACATACTTTTATTTAGATATATTCATAAATTCATATTGAAAATAATTTGTTCAGAATTAAATCTGAATAATGATCACAAACAACTAATAAACATCCAATTTTCAGTACTGCTATAATAAAAATAATGTTCAATTTTGTGAAATTTGCTCGAAGTTGAATGTTTGCGGATTTTTCTTCAATTTCAATTGCAAATATAATTTCAGCTTGTTATTCTATGCATGCACACAATAAGGAATACTTTCAAGTCTTTCAAATATATGTGTCTTAGAAAAAAATTTTAAATTCCGTTAAAAATTTTCTTAATTCTTCATTGTATCTCGATTTTTTCTATTTTTCAATACAATAATATTCATTTTGATTGAAATTTCGACATGGTATAAGTCGAGATTTGAAATGATGTGACGCTTCATTACATTAATATTAATTAATAAAACTATATAAAATGTATCATTCACATTATAGCATTCATGTTAAATTGGCAAAACAGTAACGATTCGATACACTTACTTGTATATATAAGATGAGAAATATGCAAATACTTTCGAAAAATGATATTGCTTCGTAGATTATTCGACCTTACCACATTTATTGTTTTAAAACAGTTAATATTATTTCTGCAAACTCATTCATTTATTATTTTAGAATATCATCAACAGTTGTTTCGTGTCTGTCTTATTTAAGTTTTACAAATACACAAGCTCATCATTTATAAAATGCAATTAAATGTTTTGGGGGCTCGAGAAGTTTGTCGCTGAATATAACGGAATTATTATAGTTGCTTCTAATCATTTTATCGCATTTTATAATCGGAAAAAAATTGATTTATTTAATAAAATTATTTGAGAATTTGAATAAATAAAATGAATTTTTAATCGTATTTGGATAAAAATGTTTTGCAATCAAATTCGACATGCAGAAAAATAAGCTTAACTTAAATATCATTGCAAAACAATAAATTTAACTCAATAAAACAAATGCTTTGAAGAGAGTTTAATATTCAATGGTTAATATGTTAGTTCACATCTTAAATGATTTTATTAGTTGAATAGATAATTACAGAATAAAACCGATTTATGAATCAGAAAATGAAAAAGTTCCTTTATGATATTTTTTTGCATTATTAAATGTCACTGAAACATCTAAAAATACGAAATACTGTCTCTTGATTCTCTGTTAATAATAGGAGTTGTAGGTCATAATACACTCATCATAATTTTTTCATTTATTAATTTCAAACTTTCTTGAAACAAAACTGAATAATTTTACTTATTTTTAATGATAACTGATAGACATAAAATTATTGATTAAAAAGTGAACCTTACACTTATTTCGATAATATATTATGATGACAACTAATCTAATGACAAATGCTCGAAAAAATTGAATTAACTTAAATTTCCGCTATTATAATACTGAGATAAATTGACGGAACAATATCAAATTTTTTACAGAGAACATTATGACATTTGTTTTTGAATAACACATCAAGTAAAAGTACATATGAAATTATGTATGTGAAGTACATATGTGCATATATATATATATATTGTTTTTTATGTTACGCATGGAAAACTTAATACTCAGTGATGTCATACGAAAATGCGTGAGCAGAATAATTTTGGACACAATCATCAAGTAAAACAAATATAAATGTAACTTAAAGTATATTTTTGATAACAGAGATAAAAAAGCAAATATGTTCATTTTTGAATGTTCATTCATGAAATTCAATTTCTGAACTGATTATGAATGTATGTCTTCAGTTGGACAACAGAATATTTTTCATACAGTAGAATATGCTTTTGTTTAAAGTCTTCGATTTCAGAACTCTTAGGTAATTTTTTCGATTTAATGTTAGCTTTGAATCTTAGTAACAATTTTGCTTTTGCTTGTGGATCCCATCTTGTTCTTTTCACTTTTGAATCATTTTGGCGCGGACAAATTTTGGTAGCATTTAAACTTTTGCGTTTTTTTTGCATTTTTTCTGCTTTTTTCGAAGAATTCTGGGACAAAATGCTGTGATTATTAGCTTTTGTTTTTTCAGTATCTTGATCCTCTATTTCACAAGTTTCAGTCGTATTAACACCTGGATCTGCGTTTATCTCTTCTAAACTCAACAAGGAATGTATTATACCATCTTGAAACTGGACACTTTCTTCATTTAATGTTTCTTCTTCATCTTCTCCGATATCTGACAAGTGCTCTTCATTTCCCAAATCTTCATCTTCTTTTCATCAACTGGTTTTTGAACTGCTTCAAAAATTTTAGCCATTACTTCAATGTCTCGGGCCGCTGATGGTAACCTGTAATTTTATTCACAAATTTTGATATTATATTGAAGTGCTTGTGATATTCATCATAATTATTGTTACTTACCTATAATATTGTTTATGAATATTAATATCATGCCCCATGTAATTAGCAATGCCTTCAACTTCATTGGGTTGTAGATCTAAAGATATGCATTTAGTTGCGATATCCTTTCTGAGAGTTGTTCCTCTAAGCGTTTCTGGTTTCTCAGCACCACACTGTTTTGAAAAGTTGCGCAATAAATTGCATGCCCTCAAGTATCTGATTTTACTGACTTCGGAACTTGGCAGTCCAAATACAAATTCGTTTTCCTTAGGAATGTTAACTTTGGACCGATGTTTCAGCAATAATTCTAGGGCCTTTTCCATCTGTACATTGACTAAAACTGGAACATTGTTGCATAGTTTACCTCTAATATTGAAATGCTTATACCGTTGAAGTGCATTTTTAGCTTCTGGAGACAACTTTTTCAACAATTCCTCGTCAGTAGTTTTATCAACAGAAATTCTGCTTTGAAAATTAGTAATAGTAATCCTTTCTGTCTCGCCAGCCCGTCTTCTATTGTAACATTGGATCAAAGTTAAGACATGACTTGCCAATTTGACCCATGTATCGTATGTGTACTCTTTTTCTAGTTGCGAATACAATTTTGCAATATTTTCTGATAAAAAGTCGTAAAGCTTTCTAATGTCTTCATTAGACGGAAGAATTACAGTTTTGTTCCGTTGTCGCATTTGTTGTTGCTCATGTGCTCTCTTTTTTACCATTATTCCTAAGTCTATTCTCAATAGTGATAGAAAGTTCTCTGCTAATCTCTGTTTTTCTTGGTCGTCCTCTTTTATGCATTCAAACACGTATATTTCTCCAACACATTTGACCAGAGTAGCAGCATTAAGTGCTGTAGTCGGAGCTTCATAGATCTTAGTTTCCTTGTTGTATTTTGCCACAGCTTGAACCGCTTGCACAAATGCGTCATAGTATGCAGGTACGATTATTGATGCAAAATCACTGACTAAAGGTTGAATAGCTTTAATGGCTAGTAAAATTCTTCCCAATAAACGAACACGGCTCCTGATCATATCTTCATCTTGTATATGCGTGTATTTAATACACATCTTATTAGCATATATAATAACCAAACGATCAAACGCAACAATAAGAGCTGGTTCGTCTGCTCTCATACGTGGGAAAATATTGTTTCTTACGTCGTTACTAGCTAATTCGTGTAACTGAGACTTAATTTTCCTGCTCACAGCCTTGTTTGATCTGCCTTGAGATGGTAACTTAGTACAGGTACGTTTATGGTGTCGCAAGTTAGTCAGCGAATAATATCCGTGGCAATGTCCACAAAATCCATAATCCTTCGCAGATCTCTTCCACTTCATATTTGGTCGTCTGGCCGGTATAATGAAGCCCTTATTATACTGAGGGTCTCTGTTAAATAGTTGGTCACCCTTTTTTCGTATCGCGGCGATAGCATCTGCTCTTTTTTTTCTATATTCCTTAGTTTTTGGAATAAATATGAATTTCTTGACTTCATCTTCGTTTTTATGTTTATTTTCCAAATGACGAGCGAACTTTTTCTGGAGAGTTTTACAGTATACGCAAAAATGTTGCTTGGTGTGCGTCTTTTTGCCATCTGATGTAGGTACGTTCAGATTATCATCATTCAGACCTCGAGTACCTGTTGGTAAAGCGTCTATCATTTCCTCTTCTTGATCAACTGACGATGAATTGTCTTTCTCATTTTCTTTAGATTTATTTCCTGTAGTTTCATTGCTGACATCTAATTCACTAACAGATTGATTATATTCAGGGTCTACAGATGATCCTACGGATTCACTCAGAGACGAAGTCTGGATTTCTTCTTCCAGAGGACAACATATTGAGACAGTTCTTAACTCTCTTGGTCGTAACGTTATACCACGAATTACAGATGGATCTTCATGAAGTTCTATGAAAAAAACAATATTATAAAATTATAAAAATGATAGGAACATGAGAAATAACTATTTACTAGTATCATAGATGATTAAGATTACATTTCTTCAAACATAGTTCATGAAAATAAAAATTCTAATTGTTTGATTGAATTATTGCACACTTAGAAAAAATATTAATTTTTCATTAATAAATAGTCTGTAGTCAAATAGATTTTAGCTTTGTTCATATTTTTTTGCAACGTTTTCAAACGAACGTTGATATTTCAATTCATTTATCAACATGAAAGATAAACTTTTGTTCGAATTAATGACTTAACAATGAAATATTTCATTGAGGTGGAGGAAATATAAAAACTTATATATTAAATATATGTAATAATAAACTGAGCGAATCCAACGAATTATATCTAAAAACTTAAGACCAACTCAAGCTTATAATTTTGATAGTGAAAATTCAATAATTTTTATTAGAGTGCAATAACTTTTCTACAACAATTTCATTTCAAAATTATTCGTGATTTTTTATCATCAACTTTTCAAAACCTGATTAAAATAAAAAAATATCTCATTCCTGTATAATTATCTAAAATAGCGTATATCAAATTCTAACAACATACGAATGTAAAATTCTCAGAAATATCATGAATTAAAGTCAAGTTTGGTAAACAAAGCAAGTTGAGTTAACCGATTATGGTTTACTGGAGTTTATTCTTAACGCTATTAATTAAAATTATAAAAGTTGCTATTTTGCTACTTGATACGTCTTTTAATATTTCACATTCATTTTGAGATTACAGTGAGAAACTTAATCACTAATAAATCAAGTTTTTATTATTCCGCTCAAGAGTGAGTATAAACTATCAATTGCAATTTTTGAAATTTGAAAATCAACAATTTTTGTCAAATGACATAAAGTAGTACTTTTTCCAGATAAAGTCATACATCTTTTATTAAATTTATATTTTCTCATTTATAATATAAACTTTTGTATTTGCTTGAAAAATTCGAATTGTACCTGATTCTATGCATTTTTCCGGTGAAATAAGGATGTCAGATATCTCTTGATTCAATGTTGCTGTTAATTCTGAATTGGAAGTTTGAATATCTTCGATGATAGTTGAGGAAAATATAGTTGAGTCTTTTTGAATATCAGTATTAAAAATTTTAGGGTTTTCCACTAAAACCATCGGAATTTTTTCATTTTCAGGTATCGCTATGATGCTTCTTATTTTAACAGCTGATGTTGTTAATGAATCTTTCTTATTTTTGTGAGAAATTAACTCTCCATCAGATCGTGAAGAATTGTTTCTGTCTTCTTTTATTTTTTTGAATTCTGAAAAAAGGTTTATTTGGTATAGCTCATAAATCAACTGTTGAATTGAATTTCAGATGATATTGTTGGAAAAATGATTATCAGCGTAAATATTGATCAGTTATATATTGATGTATATATAAATATAAGCCTAGACAAAAGAAATAAAGACCAAGGAATTGGCTTAATATCAAAATTTTTTCACAATCAACATGTAGTTCATGTACCGTTCGTATTTGGAGAAGTAGAAACACTTTTTTCTCTTTGGGAATTCTGATCATCAGTCTTAGTATTGACATTGATATCTTCCAATTCATTGGATACGTCTCCAGTTGTGACTGTTTGTGAAGACTGCCGCATTACTAATTTAGAACCTGTGAAATAAAAATTATTTCAAACATTTTCTTATACTCAAAATATAATTTTAACGAAGATCACTTTAATTATTTATCAAGATAAATTTTATGATGCAATTGAGAATTGATCATATATGATCACTGTAATATCAATTATTATGTGAAATTATCTATTGATTACTAACCTTTAGAAAGAGCTTTTCTGATTTTTGAAGGAGATAGTATATAGTTTGAAATGCTTGAGTCTGAACTATCTGAATTTTCATTTAAATTTTCTTTTGTTTCTGCCTCAGTAGTGTTCGTTGAGTTTTTTGTAACAAAGTTTTGATCATTTACCATCGAGGATTCGATACTTGTTTCAGAAATAATTGTAGCGTTCAGATCTTTCTTAAGGACGTTTTCAGTTGAAGTTTCAGGGATCTCCCAATCAACATATTTGTCATATGAAACAGACGCAATTTTCTCAGAAGTTGATTGTGAATAACATTCTGTAAAGAGAAATGGGAAATTTTTATTGAATCAATAATGATAGAGTGATTCATCGAAATTTGCTGTTAGAATAGTTAGTATAAGTTACAATATCCTATATAATAATTTACAAAGTTCTCAGGGTATATGAGCCAAATAAATGTTATTACCTTCATTTTTGTTGGTAGAAACTTGTTTGTCCGCAGGTGATATATTGTTTTCAGATATTTGTATTGGATAGTTTTGATTTTCATTACAAAAATTACTATCTTTAGTATTTTCTAAATCATTCTCAGGTCGAGTATATGTTTCATTCAACGGTACAACTATTTCTTGTTTTACTGAGGTAGATTCAGGGACAATAGCTTTTGGAAAAAATTCATTTTTTGATTCCTCTGTGGTATGATCTATAATAATAAGTATTATTTTATTTAACTTGATCAAAAATTTTAAATTATTTTTGAATGTCATAAATTTCTATACAAAATAATGCATGAAATATTTTACCATTTACAAGCTTTGTTTTTTTCGGCAAGCTTCGAATATCTAAGCGTTTGATTCGTACGTGGGGCTTCAATTTTGAGTTGGCATCTGGAATAAGGAAATCAAATTGACTTGATTGTACGTAACTGTAGGAACTTTACACTGAAGATTTAATACTAAATTAAGCACCATGGAAAAATGTATACTGACCAAAATTCCCGCTTGTTTCACTAGACGTATCAGCGTCATAGCTCGTCGAAAGGTTTTGAGTCCTCCTTCTTTTTAGACCTCTCGTCTGGGGTATTAGTTTTTCTTTTGAACCTGTGAAATAATACAAGTTATGATTAGGTTAACAAATAATTTTGCAATTCAATAATATGCAATTTGAACTGACTAGTTGTGTTTGTTCTTTGAAGAAGCCAAGGAAAGTTTTTAACATTTTCTGGATCACGATCACCATAATCATATAAAATTTCTTCTCCTGATTTAATGTCTCGTTTCGCAAAGAAAACTATGTAGGGCCTATCATTGACATTGACAACTTTTGATTTTAAATTGCCTTGTAAGTCATGGTTTATAAAGCGGCCTATATCTTTCACTCCACGTAAAGTAGCATCAATGCTGT
This sequence comes from Trissolcus basalis, assembly GCA_025266255.1. NCBI lineage: Eukaryota > Metazoa > Arthropoda > Insecta > Hymenoptera > Scelionidae > Trissolcus > Trissolcus basalis. The sequence goes on along the minus strand of JAAMPD010001757.1, from coordinate 10,193 downwards.
AAAAACAAAAATTTAGAAACATTTTTTTGTCGTAACGTCATAGAAGTTGAATTAAAAAAGTATTAGCTAATACTCTGAAATATAAATCAAATAGCTTTCAAAATATTATAATATATATATTTTTTGTGAATTTCACGTGCATTTAACGACAAACATGATAAAATTTGCTTACCAGTAGGATTTTCCATTTTGTTTGAACCAATACATATAGCATCCACGGTTTTTGTTGTTGGCATAAAGTGCCTCTCGTTTCTTAGCAGTTTCATTATCTATAAGATCACCGTTGTAAACAGCTACGTATTCTCCCGCTTTGAATTGTTGAGTTGTAATAACACCTCGTCCTTTTTCAGGAAAACATTTGATCTGTGAACATTTTTAATGAATAATAATCTAATCCATAATTCAATTATCATAATAAGATAAAATAATACAGTGAATCAGAAGATAGTAATGAATAGCTAAATGATAAACAAATCTTATATACAATTTTATCTATAACAACTTTTTGCGATTCATAAATCGAGAGTAAAAAATGTAAACAAATCATTTCCGTGAATTTTTAAATTGACGACAAACTTCTATAATAATTATCATATAAATAGTACATATTACTTGGATTTTACTTACTTTTAAGCCGTCTTGACAATTTCGTAGTATTTTTTGGTCCAGAATTTCCTTTTTCTGAACTGTAGTTTTCATGCGTGACGACATGGTTACATTTTCCATCTAAAATACACATCAAATTACGATCCAGATAAATCAATTCTCAAATATTCAATCTTATTACATTTTGTATACAAAGACACATTATATTTGTAATATTCAAACAATGAAGAACTTTCATCTGTATAAATATTCGAATATTATGATTGAATACAATGATAATCGTACTTACTCTAGGAAAACACGTTCAACAATGACAATGTGCTAAGAATTTGGTTGTTTACTCTTCAACGGTCGAACCGTGTTTGAAACAGTTTTACAAACATTATGCAGAACAGCCACAGGATCACAGAAGAAAAATATCTTATTTCATCGGACTCTGTCGGCAATGTCGGTAACTATTTTCAATTCAAAATTTTCCCGCTTATTTAGTTCAATATAATTTATGATTATGGTAAACTATACGAGATCAAATAAATGGATTACTGTTGATAGAATATACTGATTATGGTTATAAGACTATACATTAAATATCGAAATGACATTTAAATTAAAGTAAACTGATAATTGAGCATATTGTAGTTTTAATTTCTATGAACATTCATTTTTGTAACACTATTGAACTATGACAATTATGCATTTCTAAAATAGTCATAACTACATAGATATATTCAAATGATATTGTCAACATTATTGAATTATTTATAAACTAAAACAATTCGTTTCTTTTCTTTATGGAAGTTTTTTTAAAATTCGATTAATCGTTCAATAAATATTGATTGATCATTTTCGATAATTAATATGACTTTATTTTTCTGATCATAAAATTAGTTTTAGATAATCAAGCAAACTATAAAATCATGACTAGAAGATATAGATTACTGAGTTCTAGTACTTTAAATATTCATATGTATTTGACTGAAAATTGAATAAAGTTTCATTCAAAACGCGTAAAATAACATCTTGTACGTTATTTATACAAAACATTTTCGACTTTGTTATAGTTTCATGGATGTTAATTAATGTTATCTGTTCTAGTGTAATCATCAACTCAGCAACGTGCTATAAAATTTTTCGAACTTATTATGAATTTTTTCCTGAAAAAACTGATAAACATCGCACTGAAGAGTAAGGGGTTGAAAAAATAGATGTCTGGAATAGGAAAGTCTTATAGAATTCATTCTATAAACAACCTAATGCAGTTATTCCATAATTTGCGATTTCACAAAATAATGCATAGTTTTACTTATTAAATTAGTTATTGTGACTTAAAAACAAACTGTTTATAGTAGGTATAAAAAAGTCTTATAATATACATGTTCTAAGGGATTGGAAATGGATGAATTTTTTAATTATATTTTGAAATATTTTGATGTAACAACAATTTACTTAGAGAAATTGTTTTCACCGTGACTTACTCAGCATTGTGTATTAAGTAATTCGGGACATGATATTCATAAAACATTTACTAATACGAGAATGACAGTATCCTGTGTAAGTATCATGTACATGTATACAATATAGTATTATATTATTCAGGAAAAAATTAACACTAAAAACATAACATTTGCAGAGCTTGCAATTACTAGCGAAACCCTTATGTAAATAGCAAACATATCAGAGAATAATGGATCTTAGTGTACCTTGATGAAAAAAATTTCCTTCTTATAGTAACGAAGAACTGTCAGTTGTGAATTATCAAAATTTTAGATAACTCCAATATTTAATTTCAATGCAAATTTTTCAAATTGAATATTCTTTTCAGAATCATAAAAAAACATTTATAAGTCTTCCTTAGTGATTTGATAATTGGTTGATGAATGAATACATGATTTTTCAATGATATATCTGAATTAATGAAAACACTGGGGCTTGTGGGGACTGTGCCTTAAAGCACCAGTAAATTTTGGGAACTGACCTTTGTTACGATGTACAATTGAGCACTACTGTTAAACTAAAAGAAAACACGGGCTTCGTACACATATTTGCGTCGCTTCATTAAAGTGTACAATATAGTCGATTTGAAATCAATTCAGCAATACATATGCGCACAATTATTAGAATTTTTACTTCTTTTATTTTCATTGACGGATTAAAATATAATTCCTTGGTTCTCAACGCTTGTAGAGAAGAGCTTATTATGAATCATATTATTTGTCGTTATTTATAATAATTTTAAATAATTATTACTTTCTCAAATTATCAGCTATTATTGTGGCTTTTGTTATTCTATTTTAACACGGTAGATTCATCTATATAATGATTCTAGCAAATTATTGGTAGTACTGTAAATGGTCTACGTAGGAAATACATATTATTATCATTCGTTCGATTTATGAGGAATATTTGCTCTTGGAATGAAAAAGTATGTTCATTCCGAGGAATAGTTGTAATAAATGTTCACTAATGAATGTGTTATTTTTATGAAATGAACGGACGTAAATCAGATTCACAATGGAATAAAAACCGGTGGTTCTAGTCATAAAAATCGAAATAATATTGTCTTGAATACTCGATAATTTCGATACATGGCAGTGAAAAATTTTTTCAGACTTCAAAGATGAATTATAGTATGGTTAAAAAAATATCTAATTTAAGATTTCTGATCTTTTATTATCGAAACTGAGTTAACTGTGTAAAACAATAGTGTAGCTTATTCAAATTATGTATAAACTATAAAAATTTTATACATACACTATATCATCGACATATTTATATACAAAAAATGTGGTACCAATAACATGCTGAAAAGTAAACGAACTTGTTCGAACGTTGAAACATTTCAGTGAACGGGATCAAGGTCAGTATTTCATCTGGTAGATCAGGAACAGTCCTCCAAACTCGCATAAAAAAAAGAATTGCCATAATCTTAATAATTATTTCTATAATGTACAAACAGTCGTATGATTAGAATATTGAATTCATTTACGATAAAAATACAGTTTAGTCGAAAATATAAACAAATCAAATAATTTTAATTAAATTTTCGGTCATGATAAGAAAATAGTTTTTCTTATTTGTATTAAAAAATTCAACAAATTCTTTCGAAAATGATTACTCTTTCACACTCGTAGAACAGTTTGGGGAAAATTATATTAATTCTGGTGTGAATTATTAAATTTTTTTTCGCGTGCGTTAGTATTTCAAAAAACTATATAGAAGTACTTTTATCCAAAATTGATTTTATTAATATAGCATATATCCATGTTTATTTCATGAATTACTGAATTTTTTTCGAAAATGCATTATACTTTTACAGAATAATGTTTTAAACTTTTTTATAAGCTTCGAAAAGTGTTTCAATAAATGTATGATTTCGGGCATCAGTCAATTTTTTATTAAATATGCTATAAATTAACAGTTTATGATTCGAAATTTATGACTCGATACGTATTAAAAATTTTTTCATGAAAACTCTCTGTTACCTGAAATAAGTCGGATTTTAATTTGCCTATTTTGCGGACTGAATCCACTATTCATAGAACAAGAAGTAAATAGATTGAACGTATCAAGACTTATATCTAACCAATATACATAAAATAAAATTTCAGAACACAAAACATAATCATCGAACTAATGCTTTTTTTCGTTAAAAAAATAGCAACTACTATTTGTCACAAGTTTGAATGTAAATTTGTACGGAAAATTCGTGTATAAACAAGTTAGAAACTTAAAACCTAAATGTCTTAGTTGTTGTGAAATACAATGCTTCATATATGCTTCATACATGAAACTATACGTGGAACCATACATGGAACCATACGTGGAACCATACGTGAAACCATACGTGGAACCATACGTGGAACCATTCGTAGAACCATACGTGGATTCAAACGTGGAACCATACGTGGAACTATATATCCTTCCTACATGGAATAATATATGCTTCATACATGCAATGAAATATGCTCCATATATGTTCAATAGATTCTTCATATATGCTCTATATATGAAGCCGTGAATGTTCTATGAAGTTATCCATATATGTCTTATATGTAGACACCTACTTAAATTTTTACTTGGAGTGGTGTAACAAATTTTCAAGAAAAAAATCGGTAATCATAACAAATATTATTATTTATTTTTTCAAGCAACTGACTTGATTTAGAGATTTATTTTAAACAAGGGTTCAATGAACTCAAAAGCTTGGACAGCAGGCGTAGTCCCTTTAGCATCATGAAAATAAATTATCATTCTAGTCTGGCTAAACAAGAACTATTTATTGCAAATACCTAAAAGCGTACGATTGTAGGAATAATGACATGTGCTGAGTGAATAGAATATTTATGTGCATCAACCATTTGAACGTTTGGCGCCATATATGTGCTCTATATATTGCTACACGTATAGTTCCAGATATACAGCAATGACATGTCTACAAAGATGACACGTGTATATAGCCTTATGAAAATTTTTACTCAGACGAATTTGCATTTTAAAAATTCTTTGACTGATACGTGAAATCATGTTTGTTATTTTGTTTGTTTGTTAAGTCATTACTCATAAACCAATGGAATTTATTGAAGTGTTTTTCATCAAATAATCTTATTTACTGTATTGTTGGCAATTTCTTTATAAATACTGTTTTTAATAATAAATACTGATTTTTATATACTGAATAAATATAAATACTGATTTTATTATGAATACTATTTTTCAATAATCACTTTATCTTAAATTTTATTAAAAAATGAAGATGTGTTTCTTTTTTTGTTCGACAGTGAAAAACTCTTCATTAAAAAAATATGTATTGAATCGGATAACTCAAAGTTATTTTTTGAAGAGCTTAAATCAAAAAAGGCTTTCTCAAAATTCAATTTGACTAATATTCGAATAAAAAATAAATTCTCCATTTTTTCATTTTAAAATTATTATAAATAACGACAAATAATGTAATTCTAAATACAAATTTCTCTCTACAAGCGTAAAAATCGACGTTATACTCTAGTGCAGCGATGCAAATATGTTTGCAAATCACATAATTTTTCTTGGTTTATCGATGCTAAGTCGTAGATTATGAAGCGTGAATAAGTCAATCAACTCATTTCTCATGAATTCGATATGATATGAATCAATTAATGAAACATAGTTATGAATATATTTAATTTATAAAAATTTTTGTTTTTAGAGTGGCTGAATATTTATCTTGAAAAATTTATAAGCGTCTGCGTAATGTTCAGGAATTTTTATTCAGATCAGAAATGTATTTTGAAAATGTTTTTTGCAAATTGTTATTTAGAGAACAAACAATTTTTTATACTTTCATTTTTTGCATACACACATTGTTCTTAGGATCGAAACAATTTACTCGAGGCAATTCTCGAGAGACACTCGTGCTTGTGGGGATTGTGCCTGAAAGTACCAGTGCCTTTTAGGGACTGTCTTTGAAAGCACCAGTGCATTATGAGGACTGTCCCTGAAAGCACCAGTGCATGATGGGGACTGTCCCTGAAAGCACCAGTGCATTATGGGGACTGTCCCTGAAAGCACCAGTGCATTATAGGGACTGTCCCTAAAAGCACCAGTGTCTTTTAGAGACTGACCCTTGTTACGATGTACAATTAAGCACTAATGATAAACTGAGGAAAAACACGTGCTCTGCACACATATTTGCTTCGCTGCACTAGAGTGTACAATAACGTTAATTCTGAATTATTTTAGCAAAAGATATGCGCACAATTGTCAGATTTTTTACTTTCTTAATTTTTTTTGTAAGCCTCTTGTGATTTAAGCTTTGCCAGAAATAACTTTGACCCAGTAAATGAAAATCGATTGACAACGATTGCTGTCTTTCATATGTTTATGAATTTTAATTTTTGATTCTGATATGCCAATACAATACAATTGACCATATTTTTCGATTGTCTTCTATCCGAATTACACAATATGTATGATAATTAATTTGAATTGTGAAATTTATTTCATTTAAATAAAATTTCAAGCTTATTCTGAGAAAACTTGTTCAAGTTACTCCTTGATTCCGTTAAAACAATTTATTTTTTATTTATAATATAGTTAAATAAAATATTATAATAAATATTGGTTCAAATCAAATCTAAAATAACAATTTTTTGACTCGAATATGGTTCGAATTCAGTTACAGTGTACTTATTTGTGTGATATTTGTTTAAAATATATTTTGAATTTACTTTGAAATTGCAGGTTGTGTGAACCATGATATTGAAATTAATAGTAATCTAATATATAATCTTGATACATGTAGTACATATGAAGCACATATATATTGTCAAATTTTTTAATGGTTGATGCAGATAAATATTCTATCACTCAGCACATGTCATTATTCCTGCAATGGTAAGCTTTCAGGTATTTTAAATAAATAGTTCTCGTTTAGCCAGACAAGAATAATGATTCATTTTTATAATGCTAAGGGGCTACGCCTGCTGTCCAAGCTGTGCCTTTGAGTTCATTAAACCCTCGTCCAAAACGAATCTCCAAATCAAGTCAGTTACTTGAGAAAAGAAATGATAATATTTTTTCTGATTAACAATTTTTTTCTTGAATATTTGTTACACTACCCCGAGTGAAAGTTCAAATAGGTGTCTACTTAATAGTTCTAAGTAGGGTTCCATGTACGGTTCCATGTAGGGTTCTAAGTAGGGTTCCATGTATGGTTTCAAATAGCGTTTCATGTATGGTTCCAAGTAGGGTTTCATGTATGGTTTCATGTAGCGTTTCCTGTATGGTTTCATGTATGGTTGTATAGAGCATGAAAAAATTTTTTAAGGCAATCTCAGGTGATTACTCTAAGGCAAATTATTTTAGGCAATCCTCCAAAGACACTGCTGCTTTTAGGAACAGTCCCTAAAAGACACTGGTGCTTTTGGAGACAGTCTCTGAAAGACACTGCTGCTTTTAGGGACAGTCCCTGAAAGTTACTGGTGCTTTTGGAGACAGTCCCTGAAAGACACTGGTGCTTTTGGAGACAGTCCCTGAAAGACACTGGTGCTTTCAGAGACAGTCCCTGAAAGACACTGGCTTTTAGTAGGTCATTTGGCAAAAATAATTGTGTTTCAAAAAACAGTTCTTTAAGCAGCTAGGCTCATTTGATAAGTATCAGGTTTTCACTGTGTTTCATCAAGATTGATGGATTGATTATCTGTGGAACTTTTTCTATTTTACATTAATTTAGTTCAATATTGCAGACAATGTTGAAAAACAAAGATTGTTATTCAAGAGTAAAATTGACTCGTCTGCCTTGAGTATTCTGGCGAAACTGAAATGCATAGGTAACAATTTACTTTCATATCATTCACTACAACTTAGCACATCTACTAATTAATGTTTTCTCGATCTCTCATTGCTTATGCATTATTTTATGATTCGGAACCTTGATTATTCGGTAACACAATCATTTCTTTGAAGGTTCCTTCACTGGCTTAGAATTGGAATTTGTTTTGAATTGCAATGGTAAGCTTCGAACTAGATATCTTACAAAATTTTGAAATTATTCAACAATTTATTACTCAGTTTGATTGTGAATAAAAATTTTCAAATAAAAACAATATGTGTCGAATGAAATAATACATAGTTATTCGTCAGTATTTCGTTATTGGAATGAACTGCTTTCGAATTTAATTCAAGTGAAATTTTCAAAAAATTAAAAACAATTTAATTTCTCACTTTTTTTGCTCAGGAATTTGATCTTGTGATATAGTGAACAGAGTAGGAATAAAACACTAAATTCCACATAAATTCAAATATTTCGAGATTCATAATTTCGAAAAGTACAAGACTAGACACTGCAATGAACACTAACTGTTCTTACTTTAATAATTCATGAGATTTATATAATATAATACTTAGTATGATGATGAAATGATTATAGAAACGGAATGAAGAAATAAATTTTTTTTTTTGTCTAAGAAATATTAATGTTTTTAATTCTAAATGTATATTTTTAATTTTATTTGATTTCTGATTTTATTTGAGGATAGGATATTTCTTTGCAGATCTATCTACATCTGTGAAAGTCTGTCGATATTTGCAACACTTCAATTTTTTACTTTGGAAATTCACATATAATTAATCATATAAAATTCATTTGAAAATATGTTCTACAATCAGAATTCGTAAAAACGACAAAAATGTTGAATCGACGATTACGTGATAACAGATTGCAGCAATGCATTGCTGCTCAATGAATATGATAACAACGACATTTTTTTCAATCGTGCATAAAAGATCATGCGTGCGTTTGCATACAGAAATTACAGTAATCACAAATTAAGTACAGTGCAAATTTACGAACACGATTGAATACACTAAAAAAGCTGCCTTGAATCAAGTATATTCAACCTAAATGGAATGAAAAATAATCACACATACATTTAAGAATATATATACTAGATTGAAGTAAAGTTCGATTCATTTAACCTGAGAGAAGTTAGAACGAATATGAATGATTGAAAATATACATGAATGAATCAAAATATACATGATTCGAGTGAAATATATTTGATTCAAGTATATTTTTTCAAGTATATTGAATACTTGATATCAGTGAGTACTTTTTTTCAGTGTATTCTTATTGTTTTCCAAATAAGTCATTGAATATTACTGTGCGTTGATTAATTATGATTTTGGAAATTAATTTTTCTAATTAGTTTATGAACAAACAAACATTTTTCCATTTTCGAATCAAAGAAAAAAATTCAAAGATACCACTGATTTTACACTTATAGTATTTGAAATTGATTTGATATCAACGTCATTCTGTTTTTATTAGTGCAGCGACGGAAATATACGTCCATAGCACTTATTCTCAGCTAGCTTGAAATTCATCTTGAAACTCAAACCTAAAATATTTTCAATACACAAATATCTGCACGTTTTGAGCTGAATCATATTTAATTCATTACCTCATAAAAAAAAATTTTTTATGCTACTAGTCGAAAAACGCTAATTTTCTGTCCTGTTTACAAGAAGGAAAAAAGCACATTTTAATGCGAATTTTTTTTAATTCTCGAACGATTAGAACAGTCGATGAATAGGAGCACACATATTCAGGGACGGTCCCTGAACTTTTTAGGGTTTAAATATTGTCCCCGAACGTATGTGCAATAGGGACATATATTCTTAATTCCTATTGAGCAATTAGAAACAATGTGTCCATAATTTCTTGAAAATATACGATTAGTACGCATACGTATTTATTAACAAATACGCAATAAGACTATTTGTTATCATCATTGGTTTATTCAAGGACAGTCCTCGAAAGTGTCGTCTAATTGAAACTTTTGGGGACATTATTGTGAATTCCACTTTTGATGATTCATAACATGATCTATAGCATAATTAGGTTGAAATATGCACATACAAAGGTCAAAAACAGGTTTTCGAAAAATGGCCCCAAAACTGCCATTATACAAATATATATATATATAAACAAATAAATAAAACTAAAACTGCCAGGAGCGGCGTCGCTTCGGGCTCTCCCCTTCATTGGCAGGATCTGTAACAAAATATATATAAAAAATTATATAAACATATACATACATATATATATA